>CAWUFW010002131.1:2270000-2390204 GCA_963921515.1 Calotriton arnoldi | reverse complement strand
TTCGTGAAAGTTTCAACTTGTTGGGGCGCTCGCTCCGCTCCTACCCTGAAAGTCTCGGTGATACGTGAAGCGGGGGGCGAGAAAAAAGGGGTCCCCAAAACGCGTTTTCCCCATTCATTTTTCCATAGGAACCTTTAGTCGCAACTACAGCCCGAACTGCTGAACGGAATTACACAAATTTGGCAAAAGAGGTAGTCCTTGGTTCAGACTGGTGCCTTTTGCTTAAATGGTGTAAATCCGTTCCAGTGGTTCGAGAAAATCAAAAGTAAAGTACATATATGTCTATGGGCGCGTCGGATGCGCGTACCTCAGCGCACCCTGCGCGCACGCGTCCCGATCACGAGCTGCATGCTAATTGGCTGTCAGCTGGCTGTCCAACACTCCGAATCCAGGAAGTGTTTGGCAGCCATTTTGTCCCTCGGTGGGAACCGAGCACAGCTCAGTGCGCATAGCGCAGCACAAGGGGGCAGGAGTAGAAACACCCTGACCCCCTGAGTCTGCACAGGGGGGTCCCACAAGGACCCCTGGAGCAAAAAAAAAAAAAAAGCATTTTTTTTTTTTAAATCGGCGGGATGCGCTTAGGGTGCGCGGATCCCGCCCCGAAAAAAAAAAAAACAAAACAAGCACAAGGCAGGAGTAGCTTACCCTAACCCTAGGCCTGCTCTGGGGATCCCACAGGGGACCCCCTGGGCAAAAAAACATTTTAAAAAAAAAAAATCGGCAGGATGCGCTCAGGGTGCGCGAATCACTGCCGAGCAACCCGGCGCGGTCTCCGCGGCTTCGGTCGTATTTTGCCACTTAGGTGGCCCAAGTCCGGGGCATGGTGGAGGTTTAATTTTATGTGTGGGGGGCCTCAAAGGGCCCCCAAACAAGGGACCGCCACCCCCGGGGCTTTCTTTTTTTTAAAAATGGTGCGGGGGGCTCACGGGCCCTCCCGCCAGCCCCGAGGACCACCACCTCCCACGAGGGCTTTTTTTTTTTGCAAGTCAAACAACCTGTGTGGGGGGGCTCCAGCCCCCACACGCTGAGGACCGCCACCTCCCCCGGAGCACTAACAAATTAATATGGGGGTCCGTTCACGGACAGCCAGAGCCGGACCACCACCTCCCGGGAGCCGTGTGCCTTGAATGGGAGGGCGGCGCGCGGCCCCACTCCTCGACCGACCTATGATGGCCCTGGGGACCACCACCCCCCAGGGCCGGCTCCTCCACAGTGTCCCGGGGTGCCTACCCCGGGACACTGCTGGTTTGCATATGACAGGGCGGGAGCCTCGCGGCTCCGTCCCTGTCATTGCAAACTTGCTTGGATATTGGAAGAAGGCAGGAAGCCTGCTCTCTTCCAATATCCAAAGCGATGCTTTCCACATGGGGAGCAGCATGTCAGCTGCTCCCCATGTGGGAGCTAGCAATACCGGCTCCCAAGGCGTGGGGGGCCGAGGGACTGTGGGGGTTTGGGACCCCCCACAGTCCCCAACGAAGGGCCAGCCCCGGGGATGGGGTCCCCGGGGCAAGTAGTGGCCCGGGAGGGGGCCACGCGGCCCCCCTCCCCAAGAAGAAACAAAAATGTTTTTAAAAGAGGCAAGTCCGGCGGGATGGGGTCCCGGGGCCTTAAAATGGCCAGAGGAGGGGGGCACGCTGCCCCCTCAAAATAATAAATATAGAGGCCATGCCCCGGGGGATGGGGTCCCCGGGGGCCAATACAGGCCAAGGGAAGGGGAGCCACGGCCCCCTTCCCGTTTTTTTATTAAGGTAATTTAAAAAAGGGTAAGGCCCTGGGGGATGGGGTCCCCAGGGCACAAAGCAAGGAAAAAGGAAGGGGTACACAGCCCCCCTTCAGGAAAAAACAATTTAACAAAAGCGATCGGGCCCGCAGGCCGCCCCTTCCTTCACCACTCTGCAAACGCGCCCCCTGGCGCGTTTTGCAAGAAAGGTAATTCCCCTTGAATACTGGGGGTCCCTGGGGGCCAACTAGCCCATCAGGAACCTCCAGTATGCGCCAGGAGGCTGCCTTGCAGAGAGCGTGTGCAGAGGCCACGCCCCTTTTTACACCTCTCTGCAACGCACCTTCTGTGGCGCTTTGAGGTATATGGTGGGCTAGTTGGACTCCGGGGACCCTCAGGATTCAAGGAGATTAATCCCCCAACTTAAAACGCGCCACGGGCGCGTTTGCACAGTGGTGAAGGGAGGGGGCGGGGCTTCAGGTGACATGTGTGCAAACAGGCCCCGTGGCGCGTTTCCTAAGATGGGGATTAAATCCCCTTCAATCCTGAGGGTCCCTGGAGGCCAACTAGCCCAACAGGTACATCCAGAAAGCGCCACAGAGCTGCGTTGCAGAGAGGTGTAAAGGGGTGTGGCCTCTCTACACGTCTGCAACGCAGCCCTGGCGCATATTGGAGGTTCCTGGTGGGCTAGTTGGCCCCTAGGGACCCTCAGGATTCAAGGGGACTTAATCCCCCAGCTTAAAAGCGCGCCACGGGCGCGTTTACTGGAGATGTCACCTCAGGCCCCGCCCCCTCCCTTCACCATTGTGCAAATATTCCTCTAAAATCAGCCGAAATATGAATTCCGATTTACTCACCTGTTATCAGGAGAGACCTCAGTGCTGCATCTTTCAGCCCAGTACTGGTCCTGAAAAGTAATTTTAACCGTACTTACCGGTAACTTGAATTTCCTTCATAGGCTAACATTGACTGGTTTCACTTGGAAATTCTTCTAAGTGTGGAGTTTTGGAACTTTAAAATATTCCTCTAAAATCAGCAGAAATACGAATTCCGATTTACTCACCTGTTATCAGGAGAGACCTCAGTGCTGCATCTTTCAGCCCAGTACTGATCCTGAAAAGTAATTTTAACCGTACTTACCGGTAACTTGAATTTCCTTCATAGGCTAACATTGACTGGTTTCACTTGGAAATTCTTCTAAGTGTGGAGTTTTGGAACTTTAAAATATTCCTCTAAAATCAGCCGAAATACGAATTCCGATTTACTCACCTGTTATCAGGAGAGACCTCAGTGCTGCATCTTTCAGCCCAGTACTGATCCTCAAAAGTAATTTTAACCGTACTTACCAGTAACTTGAATTTCCTTCCATAGGATATCATTGCCTGCTTTCACTGAGAAAGTTTCTAAGTGTTGAGTTTTGGAACTTTACAAATATTCCTCTAAAATCAGCCGAAATCCGAATTCTGATTTACTCACCTGTTATCAGGAGAGACCTCAGTGCTGCATCTTTCAGCCCAGTACTGGTCCTGAAAAGTAATTTTAACCGTACTTACCGGTAACTTGAATTTCCTTCATAGGCTAACATTGACTGGTTTCACTTGGAAATTCTTCTAAGTGTGGAGTTTTGGAACTTTAAAATATTCCTCTAAAATCAGCCGAAATACGAATTCCGATTTACTCACCTGTTATCAGGAGAGACCTCAGTGCTGCATCTTTCAGCCCAGTACTGATCCTGAAAAGTAATTTTAACCGTACTTACCAGTAGCTTATATTTCCTTCCATAGGATATCCATTGTCTGGTTTTCAGCAGAAAAGTTTCAAAGTGTTGATTTTCACAAACTACAAATATTCCTTAAAAATCGCCTGTATGACTTAAACGCATTCTTTCAACTGTTTACAGGAGATGCACCAGTGCTGGATCCAGGATCCAACACTGAGTAAGAAAAATGCGATAACAGTTTTTACCTGCTAAGTGAATTTCCTTCCATAGGATAACATTGGTGATTCTATGAGAAAAAGTTTCTAAGTGTCAACTTTTAAAATACAATAATATTCCTTAAAAATCACGACTGTAACCAAAACGCTTTTACTCAACTGTTTACAGGAGATGTACCAGGACTGAATCTAGGATCCAGTCCTGTGGTTATAAAAGTAATCCATAAAGTAACTAATTGCATTTAACTAGAAATTCACATTGAGCTGAATGTTGCATTGTGTTTGAAAATGTGTTGCCCATTGCAACAACTGTAACTACTGTACTTAAAAGTCTATTGCCTATCTGCAAAGTATTTAAACTAAAGTAATTCATTCTGAGAAAGTATTTTTGTAATGTAATGTATAATGTAATTACAATGTAATTTAAAAAATAAAATATGTAAAAAAAATTGTTTCTAAAAATGTAGTAAATCAGTATGAAAAAAATTAATATAACAATTAATACATTTAAAAATTGTCATTTACAAAACCTTTGAAATTCACTGAAAAAACCGTAGGTTTTCAGGCACGTTATAGTTAGAAATTAGCATTTAAAAAACCTTTGAAATTCACTGAAAAAACCATAGGTTTCAGACACGTTATAGTTACAAATTAGCATTTAAAAAACCTTTGAAATTCACTGAAAAAACCATAGGTTTCAGACACGTTATAGTTACAAATTAGCATTTAAAAAACCTTTGAAATTCACTGAAAAAACCATAGGTTTAGGGACAGTTTTAGTTACTTGGACATTGCACTCGTACAAAACCCAGTGAAATTCCCCGTTATAGTTAGTTCAGCTAACTATAACTCGCGCCCCACAATGCACTGCTGATGACGTCACATATTACATCACTCATGACATGGTCAGTGACATCACTGATGACATCACTGATGACATCTCAAATGACATCACTGATGACATCATCCACGTGATAATCTGATGCACCTCCTCACACCCTAATATAACCTTTGATACACCCACTCTAAATTACAGACTGCCATTCGCAAAACCATAGACACTCCAACACCAATAACTACATACCCACTCACTGATTCTTAGGTCTACACACACACATCCACTCACTCACCGTACAGTCACTCATACTTACGGTCACTCAGTACAGGACTATCATATGCACTCTTACTCCTATATAGACACTCAAACAACGCCACTCATCCATAGAGATACTCCACACACCTAGTCAGTCATGCAAATAATTAAACACACTGCCATTTACTCACCTATACAGTTATACACACACCAGCTCACTTACTCATACAAATAGTAGCACATTGTTACGCTCTTATACAATCACAGATACAAGCACACACTCATCCATACAGCCACTATCACAATCACTCACTCTTGCTTATAGCTATTTATATGCTCAACACATATATACTGCCTTTCACATATGTAGTTACTCACACATGTACCACTGGGACATACATTCACTCACTAACACACTCTTACACACACTTACCCACCCATACAGTCTATCACAGATGCACTCTTGGAAACCATCCACCCAGTGAATCACCCACTCACACATCTATGCACAGAGTTGCACACACCCTCCCACACAAACACTCAGGCACCCATACAGATACTCAGACAAGCATTCAATAACTCATATAGACACTCATTTAGCTATTCACAAACACATGCAGCCACTTACACAGCAACAGACAGACGGATACAGACATTCACCCAGTTTAGTCACTAACCCATGCATTCCAGTAAGATACGTTAAATCACTCACTTATAGAGTCAGTCACGCACCTACTAAATCATCCATACAGACACTTACACACCCACTCATTCTTCAATACGTCTTTTCCTATATATATTAAATATTTAAACTTTTCACGAGATTCGTCAACCGGCGCCAACGTTATTTCAAATAGAATGTCGCGGATTTCCTATGGATAATAGGTTGTAACTATAACTATCTACTGGCGACCGCCAGTAGATAATATATATATATATATATATATATATAGTATATATATATATATATATATATATATATATATATATCGATATTATCTACTGGTGGTCGCCAGTAGATAGTTATAGTTAGGGCCTATTATCCATAGGAAATCCGTAACATTCTATTCCCAATAACTTTGGCGTCATTTGACGAATCATTGCGAAATTTTCAAAACTAGTGGGGCGCTCCGGTCCGCTCCTATCTTGAAAGTTTCGGGGTGATTCATCAAGCGGGTGCTGAGAAAAAAGGGGGGTCCCAAAACGTGTTTTCTCCATGTTAATTCCCATAGGAAATTTTAGCCACGGCTACAGCCCGAACTGCTGAACGGAATTACACCAAATTTGGCAAAAAGGTAGCGCTTGGTTCAGAAAGCGACCTTTTTTTTTAAATGGTGTAAATCCGTTCAGCAGTTGCTGAGAAAATCCAAAATAAAAGTTTCGATATCTATGGCCGCGGTGGATCCGCGCACCCTCCCGACCACGAGCTGCATGCTAATTGGCTGTCAACACTCCAAACCAGGAAGTGTTGGCAGCCATCTTGTTCCTCGGTAGAACCGAGGAACAAGAAAGCAGTAAAATAAGTGCGCAAAATGCAAAAAGGGGGCAGGGTAGAAACACCCTGACCCCCTAGGTCTGCTCAGGGGGTCCCACAAGGACCCCTGGGCAGAAAAAAGCAAAAAAAAAAAAAAAGACCGGCATCGTGCCGGAGGCCCTGCCCCCTCCCTGCAGCAGTCTGCAAACGCGCCCCCTGGCACGTTTTAAGAAGGGGAAGTAATTCCCCTTGAATACTGGGGGTCCCTGGGGGCCAACTAGCCCACAAGGGAGGGGGCGTGGCTTCAGGTGACATGTGTGCAAACAGGCCCCGTGGCGCGTTTTAAGATGGGGAATTAAATCCTCTTCAATCCTGAGGGTCCCTGGGGGCCAACTAGCCCACCAGGTACCTCCAGTAAGCGCCACGGAGCTGCGTTGCAGAGTGTTGTAAAAAGGGGCGTGGCCTCTGAACACCTCTCTGCAACGCAGCTCTCTGGCGCATACTGGAGGTATCTGGTGGGCCAGTTGGCCCCTAGGGACCCTCGGGATTGAGGAGGAATTAATTCTCCAACTTAAAACGCGCCACAGGGCGTGTTTGCAGACATGTCACTTGAGACCCCAGCCCCTTCCTTCACCATTGTGCAAATATTCCTCTAAAATCAGCCGAACTACGAATTCCGATTTACTCACCTGTTATCAGGAGAGACCTCAGTGCTGCATCTTTGAGCCCAGTACTGATCATGAAAAGTAATTTTAACCGTACTTACCAGTAACTTGAATTTCCTTCCATAGGCTAACATTGACTGGTTTCACTTGGAAATTCTTCTAAGTGTGGAGTTTTGGAACTTTATAATATTCCTCTAAAATCAGCCGAACTACGAATTCCGATTTACTCACCTGTTATCAGGAGAGACCTCAGTGCTGCATCTTTGAGCCCAGTACTGATCCTGAAAAGTAATTTTAACCGTACTTACCAGTAACTTGAATTTCCTTCCATAGGCTAACATTGACTGGTTTCACTTGGAAATTCTTCTAAGTGTGGAGTTTTGGAACTTTATAATATTCCTCTAAAATCAGCCGAACTACGAATTCCGATTTACTCACCTGTTATCAGGAGAGACCTCAGTGCTGCATCTTTGAGCCCAGTACTGATCCTGAAAAGTAATTTTCACCGTACTTACCAGTAACTTGAATTTCCTTCTATAGGATATCATTGCCTGCTTTTTGCTGATAAAAGTTTCTAAGTGTCGATTTTTGAAACATACAAATATTCCTCTAAAATCAGCCGAACTACGAATTCCGATTGACTCAGCGGTTATCAGGAGAGACCTCAGTGCTGCATCTTTGAGCCCAGTACTGATCCTGAAAAGTAATTTTAACCGTACTTACCAGTAACTTGAATTTCCTTCCATAGGCTAACATTGACTGGTTTCACTTGGAAATTCTTCTATGTGTGGAGTTTTGGAACTTTATAATATTCCTCTAAAATCAGCCGAACTACGAATTCCGATTTACTCACCTGTTATCAGGAGAGAACCCAGTGCTGCATCTTTTAGCCCAGCACTGACCTTGAAAAGTAATTCTAACCGTACTTACCAGTAACTTGTATTTCCTTCCATTGGAATCCATTGTCTGGTTTTCAGCAGAAAAGTTTCAAAGTGTCGATTTTCACAAACTACAAATATTCCTTAAAAATTGCCTGTATGACTTAAACGCATTCTTTCAACTGTTTACAGGAGATGCACCAGTGCTGGATCCAGGATCCACCACTGAGTAAGTAAAAGTAACGATAACACTACTTACTTGCTAAGTGAATTTCCTCCCATAGGATAACATTGGTGATTCTATGTGAAGAAGTTTCTAAGTGTCAACTTTTAAAATACAATAATATTCCTTAAAAATCACTACTGTAACCAAAACGCTTTTACTCAACTGTTTACAGAAGATGTCCCAGGACTGAATCTAGGATCCAGTCCTGTGGTTAGAAAAGTAATCCATAAAGTAACTAATTGCATTTAACTAGAAATTCACATTGAGCTCAATGTTGCATTGTGTTTGAAATTGTGTTGCCCATTGCAACAACTGTAACTACTGTACTTAAAAGTCTATTGCCTATTTGCAAAGTATTTAAACTAAAGTAATTCATTCTGAGAAAGTATATTTTGTAATGTAATGTATAATGTAATTACAATGTAATTTAAAAAATAAAATATGTAAAAATAAATAGTTTAAAAAATGTAGTAAATCAGTATCAAAAAAATAAATATAACAATTAATATATTTAAAAATTGTCATTTACAAAACCTTTGAAATTCACTGAAAAAAACCATAGGTTTCAGACATGTTATAGTTAGGAATTAGCATTTAAAAAACCTTACAAATTCACTGAAAAAACCATAGGTTTCAGGCACGTTATAGTTAGAAATTAGCATTTAAAAAACCTTACAAATTCACTGAAAAAACCATAGGTTTTAGGGACAGTTATAGTTAGTTGGACATTGCACTCGTACAAAACCCGTGAAATTCCCCCGTTATAGTTAGTTCAGCTAACTATAACTCGCGCCCCCGCAATGCACTGCTGATGACGTCACATATTACATCACTCATGACATGGTCAGTGACATCACTGATGACATCACTGATGACATCTCAGTGAATATAGATATATAGATATATATATCGATATATGATGACAGACACTGGTGGTACAGGTTAAAGGATTAAAGAAGAGAAATTTGCACGCAATTGGGTCTGCACTCGTTTTTTTCCAGTTCAAGAAAAACTCAAGAGGTGAGGAGTTGGATATATAGATATATATATACTTATGTTAATTCATAATTTTTATGTTGAGTTAAATAGATTTTCTACATTCATGCTGTTACTCGTGTACTCATATATGTAATGTGCTTGAAGTGAAGTACTTTTCCTACTCTTGTTTTGACGGTAGTAGGAATAATAAAATTAACCTCGTTGTAATTCAACACTTTCACTACTGTTGCAGTGACTGGAATGGGAATGGTAAATTTCACCCCTCTGAAAACCAACGCTTTCCCTACTGTTGCACAGACTGTAGTGGGAACAGTCAATTTTACCCTCCCAATGCCCAACACTTTCCCTATTGTTGTGCTGTTTGGAGTGGGAATAGTAAATTTCACCCCTCCAAAATCAAACACTTTCCCTACTGTTGCACTTACTGGTGTGGGAATAGTAACTTTTACCCCTCCAAAGTCCAACACTTTCCGGACTGTTGTTTGGACTAGAGTGGGAATAGTGAATTTCACCCCACCGAAATCCAATGCTTTCCCTACTGTTGCACAGACTAGAGTGGGAATAGAAAATTGTGCCCCTCCAAAGTCCAACACTTTCCCTACTGTTGCAGAAGCTAGAGTGGCAATAGAATATTTCATGTTCTTAGACTCCAATAGTTTTCGTAATGTTGGTTAAATAGAGTTTACAGTATTAATTATTTTGTTTTTATACATTTTACATTATGAGTTTTTATTTTTACATTTTTTAACTGTTTATAGTTTTTTGAGAAATGTTTTTTAATTCATTGTTATATTTTTAATGGTTTTATTGGATATATATATATATATATATATATATATATATATATATATATTCATTGAAAAAAACAAAGTTTAAAGTAATGTCATAGATAGGTGAATATGTCAGTAACATTAAAGTTTTGAACAAAAATAAACACAGAAATTCACCCATTCTAATTAGCAGAGCTAAGTATAGGTTGCGCCCTAGCAATGTACTGCTTATGACCTCACATATTACATCACCTATGACATCCTCTCCCCATAATAATGAATTTGGACCCCAGGGCCACAAATGGCTTGGCGAGGAGGGCTGCGAGGCGTCTCCCATAATTATTAAATTTTGTTTTCTGCCATGATCCCATGAGAGCCCCGTGGATTTACGCCGAATTACAAAAAAGCACACTTTCTGGACTAAGATCTAGCCTCCACCCAACATGGTGTAATTCCATTCAGCAGTTTTTGCGGTAGCGCAGTCTATAAAAGTCTATGGAAAATGCAATGCAATTTTGCATTTTCAGACTCCCCTTCATTCTCGACCCACTCTTCATGGATCACCCCGAAACTTTACATGCACAGACTAGGCAAAAAGGGGCACTGTTTTGGAAAGGATTGTGAGATTCATGAAACGTTGCAAAAGTTATTAGCAACACAAAGAATGGATTTCCTATAGAAATGCGGACCTAACTATAACTATCCAATAGCGGGACACTTGTTTTGGGCCAGAGGAGGACCTTGAACCTACCGACAACACTGCTCCTGCCATCTGTGCATTATCACCACCACCATCGCTGGGGTGGGAGTCGGTCCCCAAGCTCGACGTGCTCCACGGCAGGGGCAGGGGCAGGGCCACGCACCTGACACCTCAAAGGCACCGCAACACTCCCACAGCGCGGGACGCGCAAGGGCGTGCCCGGGCCAAGGGCAGGCCCGTCTGCACCAGTCAGCGACTGGCAGAGGCTGGACTGGGCCACCCCTCTTTCGTCCATCCTAAAATAACCATCATGGGTAAGCGTAAACAACCCTGCAGTTCTGATCTGGGCAAATCCAAAGCTAAAATTCCCCGGAACTCTGCCTCTATCCTTTCGTACCTAACTACAGCAGTGGGAGCATTAACACAGGAATTCCAAAATGCGGAGGAACAGTTGGGACTGAGGGCTGAGCAGTTAGTGTTGAGTGTACCACCAGCTGACCCTCCTTCGATTGTAATCCCATGTGAGGCTACCGGTACCCCCACGAAGCAGGTGGTCTTGGCACAAGGTTCGCAGGATCCTCTATGGGGGTACCAGACAGCGGAGGGAGAAAACCTGGGCGGGGCTGCTTTACCTCCACTGCATTTGATCGGGGCCTCAGTGAAAAAGAAAGGGAGGCATAAAATCCGGCATGGTGCCAGCTGAACCCTCTCTGTGCCACGACCGAGGAAGGAGCTTAGACCCTGAACACTTATTCCTCCCAGCTGTGAGACAAACCGTGGATGACCTAATTCAATCGCGCCTGGAACCACTATTCTCTACACTTATTGAGGATAGTTCCAAACTCTTTAAAACAATGGTAGATGGGTTGGTGGGGAAAATGGCACACATAGAGATTCTATTGAGGGACATGAACAATAAGGGTGTGATTCTTAACATGCCTGATGTACTCTTTCTTCTAAATACAGCTTCTAGCAGTAAGGGGGTGAGATACTGAGGCCGGAAGGTCAGAGCACCCTACAGATCAGCGTAGGTATCCAAGGAAAAGTTAAGCCTAGTGACATTGTAGGTGTTAGTGTGGTAGATAAGAATAGCAGGTACATGGGTGAACGCATCCCCCTAGATAATCAACTCCATGCTGAACAGGGCAAGATAAACATAAACAGGAGTGTAAATGGGATTGCAAATAGTGGTAGGTTACATCTGCCCCCTGAAGCCACCCCCTGGTAGCAGTATTAAAAGGAGTACCCCTGCTCAAAGATAAAATTACTGAATCAACCGAGGAGCTTATACGTAAAACTAAATTCTGGTGCAAACAACTCTCAGGTAATGGGGCCCTAGTGTCCGCCCATATTATCATGGCTAGACGGGTGGGCTGGGTGGGTAGAAGGCCAAAACAAGAAGAGGGCGATTGTATTATCATCAATTATGACCAGATCGGCATAGCAGGGAAGCTGTTCCAGGGAGGTCTAAACCAGGGCCCAGGGGGCATCAAGACTTTGCCACTTGACTTTTTTTAACCACCTCTAGAGGGTCCTCAGGCTCATAGCCTGAGTGAGTCGGGGGAGCCTTGCACCGGAGCCAGTAAGGGCCCGACCGATGCATAGATTAAGAACCAGGGATGGCTGTTCTCTCCTGCCCAATCCTCCTATTGCGCTTATATCACCCCCTAATTCAAGAAAATTAATTATGGAGGATATAGGAATAGTCTAGTATCTATAAACAGATTCCTCCCTCTGAGCCAGCTGGACAATAATGATTGACTGGCGTCATTCCCCCCCACAGCTGAACCATAGATCGGATGATCCAAGTATTGCCATTTACCGCCCGATTTTCCGGAAAGGCGAGGGAGATAAATCACACCTAAGGGTTCTTAGTTGGAATATAGCGGGCCGGAGAAACAAAAGAAATGATTCTAGGTGGTCTGATTACCTGAGGGAGTATGATGTGGTGGGCCTACAAGAAACTTGGGATAGGGATAACAATTTTTGGCTGGACGGGTATAAGAGCTACTGGGAACCCACATGGCCCGCCCCAGCAGGTAGAGCTAAGGGGGATTAATATCTCTTATTTCCCTTAAACTGCTAGGAACACATTGTATGGTGGACTCTGGTTCCTGTAACTGTTTAGCGATAGAAATAATGCCCACCCATGCGCCGAAATTACTAATTGTTAACTACCCAGTAGCGACAATATATATTGTAACATATTTCCTAAAAATATTTATTTTGACATTATATCAATTTTATTATTATTTTAAATGTATTAGTACGAATACATATCTATAGATATTTATTTTAATATTAATTAATCTAAAATATAAAAAATAATATAATGTAAAATACATATTTTTATTAATTATGTTACACTCTATGTATATATAGGTAATATATATATATGTTTATAAATATATATATATATATATATAATATGTATAAACACATTTTAAAATGATATATCACAATATTTAATATTTATCTCATTACATTCTATTTATATATTTTTTAAATTAATATTTCTGTCTATTTTTGGACGATATTAGTGTCAATGCTCATTTTTTTCTATATTTTTCAATTTATCATTATATAAAGGATCACATTATTAAAGTAAACGAAATTTTTGACACAATATTTTTGTCAGCGATATTGTTTACCACGATAGTGATCCATATTTCTTATTGGTAGGTTTTCTGCATAGAGAAGAAACATATAGACATGGTTGTCAAGTTATGTAACTAACTAGCAACGTTGTATTTCACTCTGCTGCTTTTATTTTGATAAAAGTTAGATTTAATGAAAGACATGTTAGACATAAGAACTCTTTAAGGACGGTAGAGGAATTCTATGAAATATGGACTGTACCTCAACGTTTTTAGTGGACTAGATAATAATAATAATAGTAATAATAACCATAATAATCATAATAATAACAATACAGTTTGTTCGGAATAAACTGGGTGAGACCTTTACAAATAATCTTCAAATCTGAGAGAATCTGTGCATTTGTACCAATGAATGGCATAAGAACCGACTAAATGAACATTAAATTCGTCAAGCTCTACCGGAAAGTATGCAGTTTACAGTCAAATAGCCATTAATCAGGAAAAATTTAAAAAAATCTATACATATACATTTAATGAGCTTTGTGAAGATTGTCTTGGAGCAAATGGTTCAGAGAGAGAATAGGTTTCTGGATGTTCATATTTTAAAATACTTTGAAAGGTTTGATCCAAAATGGCGCTTCAGGCGAATTGACATTACTCCCCAGGGTGATAAATTCCTGAGTGATTTTGTTAATCACTAGGTTTCATATTATTTGAAATACTACTAATCTGCGGCGCGCTCTCATACCTAAAGGAAAGGGCCATTTTCCTGAAATCCACGTTTGGTGTATGTAATACGTCTTTTGTAAAGAAGAAGCCAGCTTCGTAAACAGAGGATTTCCGGGCAGACAATGTTTTATAGTAATAGAGTGTACACTCCTTTTCTTATTCAGAATTGTCTAAATAAACTGCACATCCATCCATTTCACCTCTATCAAGAAAGAGTAATCAACCTATTACTGAGGATGATTTATATGCTTTTTAATGAAGGCTACGTCAAATTAAAATTGTCTGGCTGTAGATATATAATGATCTGAGTATCATGCTACAAATCCACTGTAATTGTGAAATGAATTACTTTATTTGCATGAGATGTTATAATGCACATGCACCTCAACCTCAAAATATAGTTTTTATGTTTATTTTCACTATACTTATTGTTAATATTATGTAGAGAAATTTATGGTGCATTTATTTAATTAATGCATAATAGGTGTGTTGTTAATGGAGTTTGTATGATTTATTAATAAGCTAAGACAAATTAGCATAAAAAGTCATGAAGGGCTAGTAAATGCGGATAGATTCCAGAAAGCTTGCAAAGGCAGCCGATGGCTATGTCAGCACTAATAATGAAACAAGCATTGGCAAGGCCAATAGGTCTGACTTTAAAGGGATATTGTATGGGTATGTGAAGTATTACAAGTAAATAACATGGAAATGGATATGTATTTCTGTGTAAGCTGATAATTGTGCAATAATTTAGGTTGACGATAAAAAGTCAGGTGACAGCTGCACTTTCAAGCCAAACCTAAACATGTATTTAGGTTAATGACTGCCCTATTCTCATTTGTGAGAAAAACACCATTAATTCTCTAGTTCTCTAAGACACTTTAATAAAATTACAGTTTCGTGAGATTGATCCTGAAAGTATCAAGGTCAGGCAGCTGAATAAATAAACAAAATCATCAGAGCTGCATGGAGGGCAAGCACTTTTTTGTGGAAGAGCACAACTTCTGCCCAATCAAGATATGTACTCTTCGCTCCCAACATATGTGCAAAGCCAAAGTCCCTCTCTCCTGATACTCACATAATTGTCTGCACTGTCAAGCCAGACCATAAAAACTGCACTAACAGATCAGTTTAGAGGAAAGTAGTAAAGAATAACCTGGCAAAAAATGGTACATTTACTATTCAATAAGCAAGGGTATGCTGTTCCTAGGAGGTGGGGAGGGAAGGAGAAAGGGGAGAGGGATGCAGGTGTTCTTTCAGACGAAGAAGAACTGAAGGTGGAGTAGCTCCAATTAGGAGCAAGGTCCCCTTACACACCCAGAGGGCTTCATGCTTCATCATTGGGCAGCTCCTCGTTGTGCCGGCGCTGCTATGCCCAACGGGCCCCGCGAGGGGGCTCTTTGGCAGAGGTCTTCTCTGGTTGCCAACGTAAAGCTCAATGGAGGTGGTGGGGCGTGCGTGTAAAGAGTAGAGGTGGGAAAAAGGAAAGTGTGATTTAAAAATAGCTATACGATTCCCAAAAGACAAATTTATTCACTGGGTTCCTATGCTATGAGTAAAAAACAACCAACTAAGAAGTCGTGGCTGAAGAAGGGAAATTATACACTCTCGAGCTCAGGGTGATGTGTGTGGAAAGGAGGTGGTTGACATGTTTCATGCCCTAAATCGTCCAGTTAGATCATGGCATTTCTTCAGGACCGGGAGATCCTCATCTACTCTAGAGGGGGCGATAGTGGTATGTATACCAGTTGTTCCTTCCCCTATAGTCTGGACTCGTGTGGTAGTCGTGTGTGGAAGTGGGAAACTAAAAAGCATGGTAAAGTTAAATATACCTTCTGGAAAACACCTGGGGGGCATAAAACAAGTAAAACAACAGGTTTAAGAAACCAGAGTAGCTTTAGGTCAGTGAACATGTGCTGCCCTACGAAGGGCAACGTTTCAGGATAAGTGGTTAAAAAACAGTTGGAGAACAAGGGTGCGCATATCAAACTGGAAATAATCTCCAAAGCATGCAAATTTGCTTCATCAATCAATACGTGTAGTTGTGGCCAATGACCACTAGCAGTGTACCGAGTCGTGGGGGACTGTCCTGCGGGGGTGGATGGTGGTGCACCGCCGCAGGAGTATCCTAATGCATGTGTCCCTTTCGTATTGAAAAATTGACTCACCTAGAAGGAGGGGGGTCAGAAAGCCCCAACCGTGACGTCCAAGGTCCTCGCAAGTTAGAGAGAGAGGTAGCACCTGTAACGTAATGGCGCAGTAATGTTAAACAATGGGCTGGGAAAAGGACGGGGTATGCCGGGCGATGCGTGTGCTGAATAGAGGTTAGGAGAGCCTGGTGGGCCTAGTGATCGGTAGTGGGTGCCAGCAGAGTCGCTAGGTTGAGCGAGAGATGGGGGGAAGAGTAAATCGCAGGTTTTCAAGGGATGTTTTCACACTCTCATGTGAAATGTTTACTGGAGTGGCTATGTGTCTCTAGATGGGTACACAGATGTCCGTGAGCGTACACAGAATTGGTGGAATGAAATGGGGGTCCCGGTAAGGGTCGGAAACTAGTAGAACCAGGCATGTCATGGAAAATGGCACCCATAGATGGTGCTATGGAAATGCCTGTAGTAAAAAGGTGGAAGGTAACGGAGCAGCGCATGCCCGTGTGTGTAGAGTGTTGGCAGAATGGGCATCCGGACACAACTCCTAAGGGAGAGCACCGGGGCCTTGGTATATGGACGTCATATCGGGCGGGGGAGATGGGCTGCCGGAAAAGACTACAAAGCTAGGTGAGGCTTCGTAAAGAGTTATCTCGCTATGTCGCACACGGTTGCCAAGGGCAGGTATGGGAACCGGGTGAAAGCAGCCAGCAAGTCTGAAGGAGTCAAGGCGCTCATGGTGCCAGAGAAATGCGGGAAACTCGCGATGTATGAACGGATAGGGGAAAGAGGGAGGACCACGTGGCTAGGGTGGGGGGTGGTAGGGAAAGGGGAGAGCGAGACCCAGTACATACTCATTTAGAGATCCTCCAGAGCGCGGGACCTACCTGCGTCTCGGCCATCAACGGGGATAACTGGGGATGGTCCGAGGTCGTCTTATCAGGGTGTGAGCATAAGTAGCCTCAGGACTAGTGCGCTGCCGTCTAGTAAGAGAGACGGAAAGAGCGGGCGCCATATTGAAAACTTGAAAATGGGCGTCATCTTGTAGTGCTCCGTCTAGGCAAAAGTGAATGCTCCTATCAGATGCAACCATGTAAAAAGGGAGTACTACACAGATGTAAGAAGGGGAGTGGCCGGGAAGATGGCCCATCAGGAGGTCAAATTGATGTAGACCCTCCAGAGTTTTTTGAGAGTAGTATGTCAGAGTCGCATATACATTGGGATGTGATAAAAGTAATGGTTCAAAGGTGCAGGGACCCTGGAGAGAGGGGTACCAGTACTTTATGGAAAAGGAGAGAGGTGGGGTGGCCTGAGTGGGGCTCGGGCGGGGGCCAGTACAGCTATGGAGTATGGCACACGTAGGTGTACACATTGGCATTCAGTTGTACTCGTGTGGAGCAAGAGCCACTTAAGGAGGGGGAAAAAGAAAAGCTCCTCAGACCCGGGGTAGGGTACTGTACTCACAAGGCAGAGAAAGTCTGATCCAGAAGGGTGAACAAATATGTTCAGCCCTGAGGAGGCAAATGAAGGGAAAGGGACACATGCAGTTCTGCTGAAGTGCCATAGGTAACGGGGGTAGTAGTGATTTGAGGGGGGTGTAAACATGCCACCTCCCCCCATGGGATATCATCGCTCAGTCCTATTCGGTGTGTGGCAACTGGCAAGTTGGAAAACCCATCGTTGCTCTTTAGTAAGCAAAGCTGTTTGTGATATGATGTAATGGGTTTCTAGAATCGTTAAGTGTATCTCATTTGGTGTATGGCCTGTTTCCATGTAGTGAGTGAGCATACTGGTCGCAGTTTTGCCGCACCTGATGTTGCTACAGTGCTCTGTTATTCTAGTCTTCACTGCCTGTGTTGTCATCCCAATGTAACGTTTCTGACAAGGGCATGTGATCATGTACACGCAGTTCTTGGTGTTGCAGTTCGTGTGGGACTTTTGGATCCAGGTGTCTGAAGGACCCAGATTAATGTGTTTAGATGTTCATGTCAGTGGGCACACACTGCCTGATCCACACGGGTAGTGGCCTGTCACAGGAGGGAGCCCCCAGAGCTGTGGTTGCCATGAGATTTTCTGGGGATGTGGTCTGGTGTGTACAATGATGTCTTTGATGTTGGCGGTCCGTTTAAAAGCAAACCGTGGGGTAGCGGGTGACATGTCTCCTGTGTGTAGTATAGGCCAGTGTTTCTTAATGATCTTTTTGATGTGGTTGGGCTCAGGTGTGAAAGATGTGACACAGGTGATTACATTGGTGGGGGCCCATTCGCGTGGTTCCAGAAGGCCCTCCCTATTGTTGTTCCTAGCTCTCTTATAGGCCCTCCCTACCACATCTTTGGGATAGTGTCTGGCCATTAGATCTACACTGAGAGACTGGGCTTGTTGTTTGTAGTCCTCAAGGGTACTACAGTTGCGACGTAGTCGCAAGAACTGTCCAAATGGCAGGTTATCACGAACATGCTTGGGGTGGTAGCTGTCGTATCTGAGTAAGCTGTTGCTATCAGTTGTTTTTTTGTATGTTTTTGTGGAAAGCTTTCCTTCATGGAGTGATATTAGGACGTCGAGAAAAGGGAGTTCTCTGGAAGAGAGACTTTTTCTGAATCTTAAAAAGCAGTTGAGAGTGTTGATCCACTCACAGAACTCCAGACATGTACCTGAAGTGCCATGCCACAGAATGAGAATATCATCTATCTACCTCCGCCAGACCAGGATGTTGGTCTGGTAGGGGTTGCTTTCGCTGTGGAAGTGTTTTTTCTCAAAATCGGCCATATAGAGGCAGGCCAAGCTGGGAGCGAAGGTGCTACCCATTGAGGTGCCCTGTGTTTGGCGGTACAGCTGGTCTTCAAATTGAAAATAATTCTCCTTCAGGGTTAGGGTTGCGCACTCCATGATGAAACTCACTGGGGTTGGTGAGGACCAATCCTCAGCCCTGAGGATTGTTTCTATTACCGCCAGAGTTGCATCTTGGGGTATGTTAGTGTATAGGGCCTCCACGTCAAGGGTGACAAGGAGGTCAACAGTGATTACCTCTCCTAAGCCTTCAAGAAGGTTCAGGACTGCGGTGGTGTCTTTGAGAAAGGACGGGGTCTTGATCACCAGTGGTTGCAGGAAGTGGTTGCAGAATTGGGAAAGGGGTTCAAGTATGGACCCGATCCCTGATACTATAGGGGTTCCTGGTGGTGGTATAGTTTCTTTGTGGATTTTAGGTAAAGTGTAAAAGTAGGGTATCTTAGGGTGGTCGCTCGTCAGGAAGGCAGATTCCTTCTTGCTGATCCAACCCTGTGATTCTGCCGCAAACACCATTGAGGTTATGTGTCTGTTGAGTCTTCCTGTGGGGTCCTCCCTAATCGGGGTGTAGTAGTCCCGATTAGATAGTTGATGTTTGCATTCCAGGTTGTAATCAGCAGTGTTGAGGATGACAATTGCTCCTCCTTTGTCCGCAGTTTCATTGTGACTGAGCTGTAGTTTCCCAGGGACCGCATGGCTGTGGTCTCGGATTTCGACATGTTGAAAAAAGAGGTCTTGCGAGGACACCTCTCCACTTCCTTCAGTACCCCCTGTTCTAAGGTAAGGACCTCTGGGGGGACCATCCCTGCTGTGGGAGTAAAGGTCGAGGGGTTGTGGAGACCTCAATCCTCAGTGTCCACATAAGGTTTGTCCTTAAAGAATGCATGGAGATGGATTTTCCTGAAAAACTGGTGTAGTTCCTGTGCAGTCCTGAATTGATCTTCTTTAGGGGTAGGGACAAAGCCCAAACCCCTATAGAGGATGCTTCCTTCCATCTCGGTAAGGAATCTAGTGGACAGGTTCACAATCAATTTTTCTTGCTCGCCGTTTGACTCCTCGTCTTTTGTGAGGTCTCCGCCTGTGTTTCCTGCCACTGGATGCTTTTCTGCTGTGTCCCTCTTCTTCTTCCTCTCCTTCTGGTCCAGCCTCTGCATAAAAAAGGAGGGGGATAATAGGGTTAGGGGAAGATTTGTGGTGGTCCCGGTGGGTACATTTGGTAGGGGTGCCATCCAGTTGGCGGGCCTTGGTAAGGTGGTGCCCCCTAGCCCATCAGGGGTGGTGGTTGTTGGTTCCAACGTGTCTCATTGTTACCTCTAATCCCCGTCCTGGAGTTGCTGCTGGATGACAAGTATCATGTGCGTGACGTAGTGCTCTCATCCGATGACAGATCCCGCTTCCTACGTAGTCTTCTTTCAAGTAGGGGTAGACTTTTTCATTGTCGAACTTCTTGATGTCCTTTTGAAGTTTATTTATTTTTTGTTTGAGATGGTATTCCCTGTTCTTGTTAATCTCAGTGTTGATTTCAGATAGTTTATTCTTGAATACAGTTATTTGGAAGGTTGTCTTCAAGGAGTTCTCCGCCATAGTGATCTTGATAAGTAAGTATTCTGCCAGCCGTTTGGCGGTGTTGATGATAAGGACCAGCCAGTCCCTGGTGTATTTCCATGCTACCAGAGACCACTCTCTCCTGAAGACCATGTCTTCTAAGAAGATGTGTGGTATGTTCCTCACTATCAGACCCCCGGGTGCGATGTTTTCTCGTAAGTACTCCGTCATTAGAAGTCCATGTAGTGTGATTTTTACGTATAATCTTTTTGTAGTGAGCGAGGCCCAATCCTCCAGTTGGTTGGCTCCCAAGATGGACCCTTCCGCTCCAAGTAATGGGGGAGCTCAAAGTATCTCTGACACCATGTCATCGTCAAAGGCAAGGCCTTGATGAGTGTCCATGGTTGGTTCCTGGTGTGGCAAGTTGTGAGGGAGTCTAAAATGAGTCCTGCAATGAGTGGGGGGGGTGAGAGAGGAAAAAGAAGGGCGAAGGAAGAGAACACAGATGGTATTTCTGTTGATCTTGAGGGCACTCAATTGGCAGCTCCTAAGTAAAGGTCCCATGGCTGAACAACCGCACTGTGTACTATTATCGAAAAAGGGGACAGGGGCTTGGTTGGTCCAGCATACAGGCTCCGGGTAACTATGACAATAAGCAAGGGTATGCTGTTCCTAGGAGGTGGGGAGGGAAGGAGAAAGGGGAGAGGGATCCAGGTGTTCCTTTGGACGAAGGAGAACTGAAGGTGGAGTAGCTCCAATTAGGAGCAAGGGCCCTCAAACACCCCGGAGTGTGTCATGCTTCATCATTGGACAGCTCCTCATTGGGCCTGTACTGCAATGCCCAACGGGCCCCGCAAGGGGGCTCTTTGCCGGAGGTCTTCTCTGGTTGCCAACGTGAAGCTCAATGGAGGTGATGGTGCGTGCGTGTAAAGAGTAGAGGTGGGAAAAAGGAAAGTGTGAATTAAAAATAGCTATACGATTCCCAAAAGACAAATTTATTCACTGGGTTCCTATGCTATGAGTAAAAACAACCGACTAAGAAGTCGTGGCTGAAGAGGGGAAATTATGCCCTCTCGAGATCAGGGTGATGTGTGTGGAAAGGAGGTGGCCGACATGTTTCATGCCCTAAATCGTCCAGTTGGATCATGGCATTTCTTCAGGACTGGGAGATCCTCTTCTAATCTAGAGGGGGCGGTAGTGGTATGTATACCAGTTGTTCCTTCCCCTATAGTCTGGACTCGTCCGGTAGTCGTGTGTGGAAGTGGGAAGCTAAAAAGCATGGTAAAGTTAAATATACCTTCTGGAAAACACCTGGGGGGGCAAAAAACAAGTAAAACAACAGGTTTAAGAAACTACAGTAGCTTCAGGTCAGTGACCATGTGCTGCCCTACGAAGGGCAATGCTGCAGGACAAGTGGTTAAAAAACAGTTGGAGAACAAGAGTGCACCTGTCAAACTGGAAATAATCTCCAAAGCATGCAAATTTGATTCATCAATCAATAGGTGTAGTTGTGGCCAATGACCACTAGCAGTGTATCCAGTCGTGGGGGACTGTCCTGCGGGGGTGGATGATTCCGCCGCAGGAGTATCCTAATGCATGTGTCCCTTTTGTATTGAAAAATGGACTCACCTAGAAGGGGGGGGGTCAGATCGCCCCAACCGTGACGTCCAAGGTCCTCGTTAGTTAGCGAGAGAGGAAGCACCTGTAACTATTCACCCTCCTTGCAGGATATGCTCAATCAAACTGAGCAGCCGCTCAATCTCCAATGGCTCATACATGCATGACAGCGCTTAAAGTGCGATTAAAAAAGTAGGAGGGGATCACTAAAAGGGGCATGGCCTATGCCATGAAGCATGGAATTGGATATGTATTTGTGTGGAAGCAAACGGTAAACTAAATTTCTCTTATGTAAACTAAATTTCCTTAATTCCCATAGTGTGCCACCCAACTGTTATTTGGTTCCACTATGAGCATTCTGTTATTACATCTAGATATATGACAACAACTGACACCTAAAACCGGCCAGGAATATTAACTTTGTCCATGGATATTAGCTGTTTAAGATAAATGAGTAACAATAATGATTTTGTTGTAAATAATTAATATTGAAAATGTTTCAATTCTGAAACTGTGAATTAAACATTACGGTGGAAGGGGCAGTAGTCTTCAGAGTGTCTCAGTCACTCCCTTTATGGTCACTCTGTTAGATGTGCGCACCCTTTTTCTCTCCACACCTCGTCTACACATTTGAAGACTCACAAGTGCACCTGGCATATGTGACCACTGCTGTGTGTGCTCTGTAGAGAGGCAAAGGACTGGATGGCCATGTAGTCCAAACACCAATCTGGCTCTTCTGACAGGTACTGTAAGAACCTCACTGCCTTCGGCCTCAACTCCAGAGCAAAATATACACTATACTATATTATACACTGTGCGAAATTGGGTTGTTGGTTGAGGAAGGTGTGAACCCTACTCAAGCAACAGCCAAAAGTCATTAAATTAACCTGTGGTTAACCCTGTGGTAGTTTGGCACAACAGCAGCCAGGCTTAAGTTAGAGGCAATGTGCAAAGTATTTATGCAGCACACAAACAGAAAGTGGAAACGCAACACAATGAAAATCCTACAATTAGAGAAATAGAGTACATTTCAATAAATTATTTGACTCCAAAATGCAGTGGCGGCTAAGGCAGAGGAGCGCCGCCCCACTGATCTCTGAACAGATCAAAAAAAGAAAAAGAAAATTATAATAACAAGGCATTACCATTTTATTTTTGTACGGACTCAAAGCCAGGGTGGGGCAGGGCTGGGTGCGCCGCCGTTCAGAGGGAGGAGTGGTTTGCACTCAAAGTGCACATGACAGTTAGGCCGGCCCTCTTGGGCTGGCCAAACCGTCATGAGCACTTAGCATGTTCTCCACCTGGCTGTGTTGCACAGAGTTACTGCCTGAGCGGCCAAACTGGCCTCTGCTGTCATGCAGCGTCGGGATTGGCTCAGAGAGTCTGGGAGCCTAGGTGCTTCCTATTGCCAGTGCCGAGACTGAGGACGGAGGAGAGGCGGCGGCGTTCACCGCTAAGTTTATTTAATATTTATTTTCAGCCCCACCATCCCGCTCCGCCACCCCATTCTGAGATTCTGAGGTAGCCACCACTGCCAAAATGAAAGAAAATCAATCAGTAGAACCGGCGATATGCAATTTAAAAGATTTAGGTAAAAATAGTGCTTAAAAGCCCAAAGTGCTAACTATCGGTATATGGTCACGCAGGACCGGAACAAAGCCATAAGTTCAGTCCAACTGCAATGGAGCATAGATCGGATACAGAGACCAAGTTAGGCCTGCTGAGAATTGTATCTTATGACCTTGATGCCGGGCATTGAGTCACACAGCGGTGGTTCCGAGGAGTGATGCAGAGTTGTTCATCTAGTTCTAGTTGCATCGCACTACGTCGGTTCTGATGAGGAGCTACAAGTGCTGTGTCAGGTAGCATTGCGCTCTGTCATTTCTGATGAACACAGCTGGGCTGGCAGAGCACATTTATCCCAACTTATAAGGGTCCAGGACAGGAGAGGAACCACTTGGGGGGTTAGGACTCAAAGCAGGCAGAGTCCAGGCGTTGGGTTCATGATGGCTGGAGCCTTTTCTGTCCCAGAGGCTCTGATCAGGAGGCCTGCCAACTAGCCCTTGGCATTACTCTGGTAGTCCTGGGTTCAAGGTGCAGGTCCAGTCCTTCTTACTCGGGCAGCAGGGCAGCCGAGCAATCCTTCTTGCAGCAGATCAGTAGAGCAGTCCTTCCTCTGAGTCTTCTACAGGCCCAGAAGTGATCTGAGGAGTGGGTCTGAGGATCCAGTTTGAAGTGGAAGAAGTTTCTGGAGTTTCCCCCTACAGAGGTGTCTGGTATTTCCTGCCTCCCTGCCCTTTTCCCAGAGTGTCTGGTGGAAAAATAGGCTTGCGTGAAGTCCTTTGCATGTGAGCTGTGCCAGTGCCTTTGAAGTGCAAGTGTGGTAGGTGACAGCTACACCTACCCAATCAAGTCAGAGATGGCCCATCCTGCCAACACCCAGATCCTTTATTGTGATGCTGTGTGGGAGGAAGGCCAACTTCAGCTACTTATGTGACCCAGGGACAGGCTACAGGCATCAAATGGATAGGACAAGAAAATGGCAACTTTCGAAAAGTGCCATTTTCAGAATTGTGACTTAAAATCTGACTTTACCAATTAAAGAGGATTTAAAATTATAATTCCTCAGACACCTAACTTGAATTTTCTACCTGCTCCCTATCAAATGTGATCACTTATTAAATGTAATAAGGTAACTAAATGTTATCCTATAGGAGAGGTAGTCCGCACAGTAGTGAAAAATGAATTTGTGAGTTTTTCACCACCAAGACATGTAAAACTTAAAAGTGTGTATCCATCTTTGAAATTAGATTTTAATCTTCCGGCATTCTGAGGGAACCAGCCCACTTAAAGCCCTGATATATGTATATATGTATATAGCACTGCAAATAACCCTGAAACTGCAAACAAGGAGGACTCCAGTGGCCGTCTTATGAATACGGTGCACTTTTCCCCTTTAAAAAGGTGCGCCAGGCACAAACAGTCAATGTGCCATATTACAAAGTATGCTCTGCTGCAAACTCATGCTGCCTTGGGGGCAGTGCATTTAAGTGAAAATGGAGCAGCTGTTTAAAAGATGCTTCATGTTTCACAGTGCAGGTGGGAACCCGTCTGCACTTTCAAGCGGGGGAGAGATCCCATTGCAGGTGGGTGCAGTGAGTGACTGAACACCTGGACGGCGATACCTGGGGGTCCATGGAACACCCTTTCTCTCCTCCAGAGAGCTGCCTTTAGGAGGCACACTGAAAGTGGGCCACCTTTAAGTAGAGCACTTTCATTGCGCCTCCTAAAGGCATGCTTGCCTCTGCCCTCAAGCCCATAATATGGCGTGGTCGCAGAGGCAAAGTGTTTCATTCATTTGCGTGGTGCCACAGCCCCATGCAAATGAGGGCACGCCCTCTTCTGATAGTGATGGTGCAACATGTGCGCCAGTGCTATCAGTATTACAGAAGGGAACGCACTAGCATCTGCGGCCCCCCTCTATAATACCATTGTGCCAGAGGCACACAAAGTGGGCGCACAAGCCAGTAGTGTCTCCGGGGCACAATGTGGAGAGGTGTGGTGCAGCGGCCAGGGCAGCTGACTTCAGAGCACAGGGTTCACGGTTCGATCCCCGGCTCCGGCGGCAGCTCAGCACCATGTGACTCTGGGCAATAGCTCACTTAATTTCCACTACGGCCCCCAGCGCCTTGAGACCCGTAAGGGTGAGTAGCTGCGCTATATAAAAACGGACTTACATTTTGTTACTTACTTACAATGTATAACACGGCACCAGATGTCTTAAATGAAGTATCTTTATGGTAAGTTAAAAAGTTGAGCACCTCAGAATGGAGAAAACCTTGTTCCTGCCTATGTTATCCAGATGCTGAGGTGCGTAACCAGTACACGCACATTATTTGCGCCCACAATTTGCTGCATTTCAACTTGCTGCAAACCACTGCAGCCAATTGCCGCGATTTGTAACCAAATTGTAATCCCTTTGAGGGTGCAAAGGGGAGTTTGCGATAAAATGGGATTTGCAGCCCCTTTACAATCTGGACCTAATGTGTGTAGCATGCTTATGTGGAGCAGTGTGGACATGAGAGCCATACTAACCAGTAAACAGTTTAGTTTTATGTAACACCATGATTTCACATGTTGTCATAAGGGATGACTAGATACATCACTGTGAACATATTTCGACGATGTGGACATGCGTTTTATAGACAACTGTGTAGAAATTAGGAAAACATGTTATAATTCTTTTAAATCAGTCTGTGTATAAGTAAATGAATGTTAACATGTGATTTTCATGCCACGTATCAACAAGCAATCTTCCTTAGAAAAGGTTAGTGTTGAATTCTGATATTATATTCAGCAATTGTGTAACCGTGTGTCATGTTTGTGTGATGAAGTGTTGCAAACAGTGACATGGGTCCTCAAGAAGCTACATACGCATACAACATGGAAAACGCAGGTGATTATGAACTGATAGTCATTAGAAGAGTACAGACTGGCCGTGATCTGGGTGTTTGAGTACTGCAAGTATGTAGTAACCAGGAATGTCTGTGTAGGATTGCACGTGTGGCACCTGCAGGCATGCACCATGTGGTTGTGTGCTTAAGTCATGAAGACAGGTGAAGTCTTTTATCAGGTATATTAACCCTTGTGTGGAGGTGTGTATGACCTGTTTTACAGACGAGGAGTTACTGACGGTATTGTATTTTGAATAGTATGTGCATTGTAGGAGAGTAGGATCTGCCTCTTATGTTGCCCCCACTTTTTTTCTGATGTTTACACTGGTTTCTGGCTATAGTCTGGCTGGGCCCCTGCTAATCAGGGCCCCAGCCTCCCTGTTCTCTCTAAACGATTTGGAGTGCACTCTAGGTGCACTAGTGATTGGATACTGTGGTACCTTATGAGTCACTAGTATATGGTACCTTAGGTACCAAGGGCATAGGTACTTCACAGGCCTACCAGGGGCTGCAGCATGTATTGTGCCACCCCTGAGAAGCAGACTAAATCTGACACCACAGGCCTGCTACTGCAGCCTGGGTGAGGTGGTGCTAGCACTCCTCACTGAGATATAGGTTCCCTATATCTCTCCTGCACACACATATAAACCTATCAGTCACCCCTAAGGCAGGCCCTATCAATCCTGAGGGCAGGGTGCTTGGCTTCTATGTGAGGGGGTGCCCCTGCCTGAGCAGGGCCCCTCTGCAGCTCCCAGAGTCCATTCTCTGGTGCTGTTTGTGGATGCTGTTAAACCATATACTTTTAAGTTGCATTATATCCTCGCAGTAAAATGCTAACTTTGGAATGGCTGCACGAAACATGTCGTGTTTGGTGTCAAACATCTTGGAATACTACCCCCTCCGCCAGTCCTGGCGGCGGGGGTATCATTCCACCCTTCTAGAGGGATAGACATGTACCTACTGTGGAAACGCGGTAGAATCCTGCAGAGCCCTGGCATCACAAAATGGATGCCACCAGTCACAGACACTGGGCTGCCCTCCTGCTGATGACCAACACTCGCAGTGGAGGAAGCCCAACAATAGATATCCTGTCCCAAGGGGGTGTGACCAACTCCCAGACGGGGTTTAGTGAATTGGGGCTGGGTGGGTGCACTCTTAGAGTGCTTTGAAGTCCTGCACTGGGGGAGCAGAAGGCTCCTCTGTGCATATGCCAGTTCAAACCGGCTCAGGGGCTACCTGCCCCTGCTCTGGTGCGAAACTGGACAAAGGGAAGTGGGTGTAGCCACCCACTCTCCTGACCCTCCCATAAGTAGGGTCATAGAGCTAGTCCCTCCCTTTCTTTTAGAATAAGAGGGGGATCCTGTGCATTGCAACCGAGATTTCCCTGGACGACGCTCTGAAGAAGAATCCCGGACCTTCGACGTTCCACTACCTTTGGAAGACTGAAGAATCTCCCTTGGAGTCAAGGAGTGACTCCCCTGCTTGGCAGGCACCAAAAACTACAAACAACAGTCGCAAACCACGCCGCTCCCGCCGGAGTCCGAAGTCCCTGCAGCCCAAGAAGTAGATTTCCTGACTTCTCAAAGGCCATCGTGAGTCCCCAGCGAAGCTGAGGCCAGTGAACCCCAAGAGTAATGAGGAACCGCGACCCCTGGGTACCGTGCACTATTGTCGAGTGCAACCCCTTCACAACGTTCCACGAACTTGTGCTTTGGACCACGTGTGGTCCTGGCCTTCAGCAGGAATCCCTCCGAAGATCAGAGGCCTACCACTTCCCGAGTGACCGTGGGCCCCTGTGAGCGAATCCTCCCGAGGCGTCTTCGCGATCCCTTGCCAGCCGGCTTGTGGGTCCCCAGAAGACTTTCTAAAGACACCAAAGGGCTCCCCTGGTTGCTCCAGGCCTGTCCTGACTTACCCTCGCTGGGTGAGTCCCCCAGACGTTGCTGGTCTGCGCCATTGCCTCTTTACACTTTCCCCGAGACTTGCTGTTACCAAGGCTTGTTGGCTCCGATCGAGTCGCCGACACAGCAGTAAGCTGCAGACATTGTGGTACACACCGAATCCAGCTCCTGGTCATCGTCGACGCCTCCTGGACCTCGTGGCTGAAGAGTCAAGGCAACCGCGAACGACCTGAATCTTGCGATGACGGTGGGCATCCATCTTCCTTGCCCCGAGTCACTGCCAAGTGACTTTGAACACTGTCCCCTCTGCTTTCAGGTCTTCCATCTTCCGAATCCAGGCTTGGATTCCACCGGACACTTCTTCGGACTTCACAAGCAGCAACTCTTCATTGTCCTCCATTGAAAACGACGCCGCGACCCGACACCAAAGGACACCTATGCACCCGGCTTCCCTGGGTGAGGTAACTCCAGCACTACGGTGCTCCTGTGGGTGTTGGCCCTCGAACTACTTACCCTGTAAGTGACTTGCTTGTAGGTTCTCCCGAAGTATCCTAAAACTCTTAATTTCCAACCGCGACTTGCCCCATTGAAGTCAACGGCGATTCGCGCTTGTGTATCCACACTGCACGCGTCCCCCGTGGGTCCTTTACTTACCTGCCTTGGGTGGTTTCGTGAGGCCCCAGCACTTCTGAAGGCCCTAGGCCTTGTCTCTTTGCAAGTCGTTGTTTCTAAGTTTCTTTTTTAGTATATGGTCTGGTATGCCCCTAGGGCCCCAGCCATATTTGTGCTTAACTTATTGTGAAACGTTGATTTGTGCATATGTCCTCTGACTTCTAATCTCATAAAGAGATTAGTAGAGAGTTGTTAATAATAAATACATATATATTTGATATATATACCTGTGTGGTGTCTTTTCATTTGGTGATTCAAGAGATTGTGTGGTAAAACAAGCTGCTTTACATTCCTTCAAGACTTAGCCTGAAGGCTGCTCTCCACAGCTACCACTAGGATAGCTTTCTATAAAGGTTGTCTTAAACCTATCTACCATAAGAGTCGAATTGTTCTGGTGCAAAGTGTCCACTTTAACTAGTGAACAGCATATACCAGGCCAACTTCTCACATTGGTGGGCAGCGTGTGGGATTCCAGCTTGCTATTGTTTTACCAGAAAATCTCTATTTGAATTACTAACTGAAAACCACTATAGGTACTCAAGGTACATATAAAGTCAAGCTTAGTATCAATAAGTTCTACTGAACTTAGAGCTGTGTGCCAAGGGATAGCACACCCTTTCTACAGCTCAAGCTAGTATCAGTAGGCCACAAACTAGTGTAGGTAGTACAACACTGCACAACACTAGAATGTCCTTAAAGGGTGGAACCAGTGGATCCACTCAGCCTCAGTATAAGGACATGGCTTTCTCTGACTTGAGAGCCATGTGTGTTGAAAGACACCTGAGGCTAGGACAGAGTCCCTCAACCCTACACCTGATAGATCTGCTGACAGCAGATGATCTTAGATTGGCTCTAGGAGCTAATGGGTCTGAATCAGTGAGTGGGTCAATTATAGTATCTGGGTCAGATGATGAGCATCAGAATGACCAGGACTCTGTGATTGAAGGGCCAGGCCTCAAGGGGCCTGAAAAGGACAGAGGAATTCTCCCTAGGAGAACTGACAGAGTGGATGAGAGGCATAGGTCCCCTTCCAGGGAATCTGAGCACTCTTATCACTCTGGCAGAGAATTTGTCCACCAGAGGAACTCATACTTTCCCATAAGAGAGACCTCCTCTGAAAGAATGTGCAAACTGCTGCAGTATGAGGAAGCAAGAGTTGCCCTCAGAACCAATCAGTTGGCACTGGATAGAGAAGCCCTGGAGATCCAGAGAGCTTCTAGAAGAGAGGGGTTAGAACCCCTTGGTGGCAGCAACAGTGTCCCTAGAGGCAGAGAATCTATTCCAGACCATAGGAACCTGAGCAAGGTTGTTCCTCCCTACCAGAGTGGGGATGATATCCACAAGTGGATAACTGCTATGGAGAGGGCCTGTAGAGTACAGCAGGTCCCCCAAAAGCAGTGGGCAGCAATCTTGTGGCTCTCCTTTTCAGATAAAGGTAGAGACAAGCTCCTCACTGTTAGAGAAGAGGATGCTGACGATTATGAAGTCCTGAAGAGTGCACTGATAGATGGGTTTGGCTTAACCACTGAGCAGTACAGGTTGAAGTTCAGAGACACCCAGAAGGCACAGACTCAGGACTGGACTGACTTTGTTGATTGTGCAACCAAGGCTCTGGAGGGTTGGCTGGTTGGCAGTAGGGTTACTGATTTCAAGGGATTGTATAATCTGATGATGAGAAAACAGATCCTTAATAATTGCCAGAACCAGTTGTTGCATCAGTACCTGGTGGACTCGGATCTGACCTCTCCCCAAGAATTGGGAAAGAAGGCAGACAAATGGGTCAGAACCAGGGTGAGGCAGAAACCCCAGAACCAAGGGGGTGACACCAAGAAGCAAGATCCAAAGGGCTCTGAGAAAGGTGGGGATAAGTCAAAAGACCAGAAGTCTTCACAAGGGCCCCAAAAATCTGCATCTGGTGGGGAGTCACAATCCAACAAGGGAAAAGGCCAAAAGAAGCCCTGGTGCAAATTCTGTAAACAGAAAGGGCACTGGACTTCTGACTGTAACAAGTCCAAAGACCAAACCACCACCACTCCTGCCCCTAAGGCAACTGTTCCCCCTAGTTCAGCTACTGGTGGAGGTGGTACACAGAATAAGGGTGTAGTAGGGTTGACCCTGGGTTCTGAAGTGGACTCTGACCTAGTCAGAGTACCCACTCAGGCAATGCTGATTTGTGAGGGAGACCTTAATATGTCCTTCCTAGTAAGCCCCAGTAATCTGGGCAAATACAAACAGCAGCCTGTAATAAATGGCAAACAGGCTTTGGCATTTAGGGACACAGGTGCTAGTGTCACCATGGTGGCAGAGGATCTTGTGGACCCTGGACAGATCATCCTGGGTGAAATGTACCAGGTGACCAATGCAAGCAATGTCAAGACCAACCATAGTCTGGCAGTTGTGAATTTCTCCTGGGGAGGGGTAACTGGCCTCAAGAAGGTTGTAGTCAGTGCAGACCTCCCTGTAGAATGTCTATTGGGCAATGATCTAGAGACTTCAGCCTGGTCTGAAGTAGAGTTATGGACTCATGCTGAGATGTTGGGCATCCCTGCAGAGGTATTTGCTGTGACCAGGTCACAAGCAAGGATGCATGACACTGAACCAGCTCTGGATCCTGGAACAATGGACCAGATGCTTCCCAAGAGGAGGAGCAGTAGGGTAAAGTCAGTGCCTTCCCCTCTGTCTCAGATCACAGATTCACCCCCAGAGGGAGGTGAAGCAGATCCCGAAGAAGGAACTGCCCCAGAGGGACTTGAGCCTGATCAGGTTGAGTTCTTGGGGGCAGGGGGCCCTTCTAGGGAAGATCTGAGTAAGGAGCAACAGTGCTGCCCCTCTCTTGAACCCCTCACACAGCAGGCTGCTGCTGAGGCTGCTGGGAGTGCTAGTGGGTCCCATAAAGTTTATTGGGATGAGGGACTCCTATATTCTGAGGGTAGAGACCCAGCCCCTGGAGCCACCAGGAGGTTGGTAATACCTCAGAAGTTTAGGGGTTCCTCTTGACCCTAGCACATGACATCCCTTTAGCAGGACACTTGGGCCAAAACAAGACCTGGGACAGGCTTGTTCCACATTTTCATTGGCCACATATGTCAGAGGACACAAAGGGGTTTTGTCGCTCCTGTGTCACATGCCAAGCCAGTGGTAAGGCAGGTGGCACCACAAAGGCCCCCCTGATACCACTACCAGTGGTGGGGGTACCCTTTGAAAGGGTAGGGATTGACATTGTTGGTCCCCTTGACCCTCAAACTGCATCTGGGCACAGGTTTATCCTGGTGGTAGTGGATCATGCCACCAGGTACCCAGAAGCAATTCCCCTGAGGACCACCACAGCCCCTGTGGTGGCAAGAGCCCTCATTGGAGTCTTCTCCAGAATGGGTTTTCCAAAGGAGGTCATTTCTGACAGAGGTACCAACTTCATGTCAGGATATCTAAAAGCAATGTGGAAGGAGTGTGGCGTAACTTACAAGTTCACCACCCCCTATCACCCACAATGAAATGGTTTAGTTGAACGCTTCAACAAAACCTTGAAAGGAATGATTAAAGGACTCCCAGAGAAGCATAGGCGGAAATGGGACCTTCTTCTTCCTTGCCTGTTGTTTGCATACAGAGAGGTTCAACAGAAGGGGGTTGGTTACAGCCCATTTGAGCTTCTGTTTGGGCATCCTGTGAGAGGTCCACTGTGTTTAGTAAAAGAGGGCTGGGAGTTACCTCTCAAGCCCCCCAAACAAGATGTGATGGACTATGTACTTGGTCTCCACTCCCGGATGGCAGAGTACATGAAAAAGGCAACCAAAACCTGGAGGCCAGCCAAGAATTACAAAAAGCTTGGCATGACCAAAGGCTGTACTGACTGTATACCAGCCAGGACAGAAAGTGTGGGTGTTGGAGCCTGTGGCCCCAGCAGCCCTCCAGGACAAGTGGAGTGGCCCCCATACAATAGTTGAACAGAAGGGAGAAGTCACCTACCTGGTGAATCTTGGAACTCCCAGGAGCCCCCTGAGGGTGCTCCATGTCAACAGATTAAAGCCATATGTTGACAGGGCTGACATGGGCTTGCTCATGGCAACTGATGAGGACCAGGAGGAGGAGAGTGACCCTCTCCCTGACCTGCTCTCTCAGAACCCTGATGATGGGTCAATAGATGGTGTTGCTTTGGCAAGCAGCCTCACCGACCATCAGCAAACTGAGTGCAGACAAGTTCTGCAACAGTTTAGACATATGTTTAGCCTGACCCCTAGTCAGACTTCCTGGTGCACCCACGAGGTGGACACTGGAGACAGTCTGCCTGTCAAGAATAAAATCTACAGGCAACCTGACCATGTCAGGGACTGTATCAGGACTGAAGTCCAGAAAATGTTGGAGCTAGGTGTAATTGAGCCTTCAGATAGCCCTTGGGCTAGTCCAGTAGTCCTGGTACCCAAGCCTCATACCCAGGGTGGTAAGAAAGAAATGAGGTTTTGTGTAGACTACAGAGGCCTCAATGCAGTCACTAAGACTGATGCCTATCCCATACCAAGGGCAGATGAGCTGATTGATACTTTGGCCTCAGCCAAGTATCTAAGCACGTTTGACCTGACAGCTGGCTACTGGCAGATCAGGTTAGCTGATGATGCAAAAGCCAAAACAGCATTTTCGACCTCTGGTGGGCACTACCACTTTGTGGTAATGCCCTTTGGATTGAAAAATGCACCTGCCACTTTCCAGAGGTTGGTGAATAAAGTTCTGACAGGGATGGAAACTTATTGCTCAGCTTATCTAGATGATATTGTTGTCTTTAGTTCCTCCTGGCAGGATCACCTGGTCCACCTCAGGAATGTTATGGAGGCCCTGCGGAAAGCAGGCCTCACTATCAAGGCCACTAAGTGCCAGATAGGGCAGAGTCAGGTTGTATACCTGGGCCACCTTGTAGGTGGAGGCCAGGTTCAGCCTTTACAGAGCAAAATCCAAACCATAATGGAATGGGTTGCTCCAACCACCCAGACACAGGTGAGAGCCTTCTTAGGCCTGACTGGGTACTATAGGAGGTTTGTCAAGGGATATGGATCTATAGTGACCCCCTTGAATGATCTGACCTCAAAGAAAATGCCAAAAGGTTCAGTGGACAGCTAGCTGTCAAAAGGCATTTGAAGACCTAAAGCAGGCCATGTGCACTGCCCCCATCTTACAGAGTCCAGACTACACCAAAAAGTTCATTGTCCAAACAGATGCTTCTGAGCTGGGTGTGGGAGCTGTACTGTCTCAACTGAATGATGAAGGTCAAGACCAGCCAGTAGCTTTTATTAGCAGAAGGCTGACCCCTAGAGAGAAACGTTGGTCAGCTATAGAGAGGGAGGCCTTTGCTGTGGTATGGGCCCTGAAGAAGCTGAGGCCATACTTGTTTGGTACTCACTTCATAGTTCAGACCGACCACAAGCCCCTCCTATGGCTTAAACAAATGAAAGGAGAAAACCCAAACCTTTTGAGGGGGTCCATTTCCCTACAGGGGATGGACTATACAGTGGAACATAGACCTGGGACCCAATATGCCAATGCAGATGGACTCTCAAGGTATTTCCACTTTGAACACGAAGACTCAACTGGTCAAGGTTAGTTTAGTGTCCCTGCGTTTGGGGGGGGTTGTGTAGGAGAGTAGGATCTGCCTCTTATGTTGCCCCCACTTTTTTTCTGATGTTTACACTGGTTTCTGGCTATAGTCTGGCTGGGCCCCTGCTAATCAGGGCCCCAGCCTCCCTGTTCTCTCTAAACGATTTGGAGTGCACTCTAGGTGCACTAGTGATTGGATACTGTGGTACCTTATGAGTCCCTAGTATATGGTACCTTAGGTACCATGGGCATAGGTACTTCACAGGCCTACCAGGGGCTGCAGCATGTATTGTGCCACCCCTGAGAAGCAGACTAAATCTGACACCACAGGCCTGCTACTGCAGCCTGGGTGAGGTGGTGCTAGCACTCCTCACTGAGATATAGGTTCCCTATATCTCTCCTGCACACACATATAAACCTATCAGTCACCCCTAAGGCAGGCCCTATCAATCCTGAGGGCAGGGTGCTTGGCTTCTATGTGAGGGGTGCCCCTGCCTGAGCAGGGCCCCTCTGCAGCTCCCAGAGTCCATTCTCTGGTGCTGTTTGTGGATGCGGTTAAACCATATACTTTTAAGTTGCATTATATCCTCGCGGTAAAATGCTAACTTTGGAATTGGCTGCATCAAAACATGTCGTGTTTGGTGTCAAACATCTTGGAATACTACCCCCCCCCGCCAGTCCTGGCGGCGGGGGTAGCATTCCACCCTTCTAGAGGGATAGACATGTACCTACTGTGGAAACGCAGTAGAATCCTGCAGAGCCCTGGCATCACAAAATGGATGCCACCAGTCACAGACACTGGGCTGCCCTCCTGCTGATGACCAACACTCGCAGTGGAGGAAGCCCAACAATAGATATCCTGTCCCAAGGGGGTGTGACCACCTCCCAGACAGGGTTTAGTGTATTGGGGCTGGGTGGGTGCACTCTTAGAGTGCTTTGAAGTCCTGCACTGGGGGAGCAGAAGGCTCCTCTGTGCATATGCCAGTTCAAACCGGCTCAGGGGCTACCTGCCCCTGCTCTGGCGCGAAACTGGACAAAGGGAAGTGGGTGTAGCCACCCACTCCCTGACCCTCCCATAGGTAGGGTCATAGAGCTAGTCCCTCCCTTTCTTTTAGTATAAGAGGGGGAACCTGTGCATTGCACCCTAGATTTCCCTGGACGACGCTCTGAAGAAGAATCCCGGACCTTCGACGTTCCACTACCTTTGGAAGACTGAAGAATCTCCCTTGGAGTCAAGGAGTGACTCCCCTGCTTGGCAGGCACCAAAAACTACAAACGACGGTCGCAAACTATGCCACTCCCGCCGGAGTCTGAAGTTCCTGCAGCCCAAGAACTGGATTTCCTGACTTCACAAAGGCCATCGTGAGTCCCCAGCGAAGCTGAGGCCAGTGGACCCCAAGAGTAATGAGGAACCGCGACCCCTGTGTACCGTGCACTATTGTCGAGTGCAACCCCTTCACAACGTTCCATGAACTTGTGCTTTGGACCACGTGTGGTCCTAGCCTCCAGCAGGAATCCCTCCGAAGATCAGAGGCCTACCACGTCCCGAGTGACCGCGGGCCCCTGTGAGCAAATCCTCCCGAGGCGTCTTTGCGATCCCTTGCCAGCCGGCTTGTGGGTCCCCAGAAGACTTTCTAAAGACACCAAAGGGCTCCCCTAGTTGCTCCAGGCCTGCCCTGACTTACCCTCGCTGGGTGAGTCCCCCAGACCTTGCTGATCTGTGCCATTGCCTCTTCACACTTTCCCCGAGACTTGCTGTTACCAAGGCTTGTTGGCTCTGATTGAGTCGCCAACACCGCAGTAAGCTGCAGACATCGTGGGACACGCCGAATCCAGCTCCTGGTTGTCGTCGACACCTCCTGGACCTCATGGCTGAAGAGTCAAGGCAACTGCGAATGACCTGAATCTTGCGACGACGGTGGGCATCCATCTTCCTTGCCCCGAGTCACTGCCAAGTGACTTTGAACACTGTCCCCTCTGCTTTCAGGTCTTCCATCTTCCGAATCCAGGCTTGTATTCCACCGGACACTTCTTCGGACTTCACAAGCAGCAAGTCTTCATTGTCCTCCATTGAAAACAACGCTGCGACCCGACACCAAAGGACACCTATGCACCCGGCTTCCCTGGGTGAGGTAACTCCAGCACTACGGTGCTCCTGTGGGTGTTGGCCCTCGAACTACTTACCCTGTAAGTGACTTGCTTGTAGGTTCTCCCGAAGTATCCTAAAACTCTTAATTTCCAACCGCGACTTGCCCCATTGAAGTCAACGGCGATTCGCGCCTGTGTATCCACACTGCACGCGTCCCCCGTGGTTCCTTTACTTACCTGCCTTGGGTGGGTTCGTGAGGCCCCAGCACTTCTGAAGGCCCTAGGCCTTGTCTCTTTGCAAGTCGTTGTTTCTAAGTTTCTTTTTTAGTATATGGTCTGGTATGCCCCTAGGGCCCCAGCCATATTTGTGCTTAACTTATTGTGAAACGTTGATTTGTGCATATGTCCTTGACTTCTAATCTCATAAAGAGATTAGTAGAGAGTTGTTAATAATAAATACATATATATTTGATATATATACCTGTGTGGTGCCTTTTCATTTGGTGATTCAAGAGATTGTGTGGTAAAACAAGCTGCTTTACATTCCTTCAAGACTTAGCCTGAAGGCTGCTCTCCACAGCTACCACTAGGATAGCTTTCTATAAAGGTTGTCTTAAACCTATCTACCATAAGAGTCGAATTGTTCTGGTGCAAGGTGTCCACTTTAATTAGTGAACAGCATATACCAGGCCAACTTCTCACATGCATGCGCTAGCTGTCGGTAAAAGGTAGATACTTAAAGAAAGAGAAAAGTAAAGGACCCTTGTTAAAACTAGGAAAGGACCCCTCAGTATTCTTATTTCAAGGAAAGAAAAGGCTGTCACTAATGGAGATAGAGATCCTTATGGTGAAAGAGGCGTCGCTTTTTCCCCCTCACTAGACAATGGTCATCTGAGAAGAGCAAGTTATAATTAAAATCCCAATTTGGCATATGTAACTTTAGGAAAACATGCAAAATATATCAAGCATATGTCTAGTAATTTAATTCATATTTTTATGATATGTAATTGGGAAATATATATTTCAGAATTTACAAGTTCATTATAGATGTAATGGAAAACAATAGCCATTTCTGTATCCCTATTAAGGCTTTATTGGACAGTGTCCATTGTGATTATCTATTTGCTTTAGTACTGATGTACCCAAGCTGTTAGTCACATCCTCTATATTTGTTTGTGAATTTTGTCTATAGAAGGGGACCTGGTTCAGATGCATAGGACGATTACTGAAATATCACATCGATGGAAATGTGTGGATTGACTCAGAAATGCATGATATGTTCTTGAATTCTTATCTTTATGGGTGGATAGTGCTCCCAATGTACACTGATTTAAACAGATAATATATCAGTTAGATCAGAGATGAATGTTAGGTTATCGTCTGAAAGAAAGGACATTTGGTTGTTTCCTTACTATCAGGGGTAGTGAGTTCCATGTTGAAGGGTTGGTACCTGTGAAAGATTGATTTAGGGGAGATCGGGAAACAAGGGTAGAGTGCAGTGTATTGAGACTGTCTTTAATAAGGTGCCAGTATTTTAGATTGATTTGAGAATATGGTAATTTCCTTTGTGATTCTTTGACGTGAATCGGATGACTTTGGTTTCCTTTGAAAATGTCTTGTAATTCAGTATAGAATCTAACCAACTTTAAGGTATTTTTGGAAATGATCATCTTTTGTGTAATATTCCCCCAGATTTTTGCTTTCACTACCATAATTTTTGCTAAATCCATTTTTGATGATAGTAAGACTCTGCATACCTTACTCCTGCTAACCAGTGATAAAGTACTTGTACTCTCCCTTCCAAACAAGGTAAAATTGGTATACCCTTGATTAGCACATTTAATTTACTTATAAGTCTCTGAAAAATGGTACTATATATATGCAGGGCCTGCAAATTAAATGTTATAATAGGACTGCAGCACTCATTGTGCCACCTACTAAAGTAGTACCGTAAAACATGCCTCAGGCTTGCCACTGCAGCACTCTTAAACTGCAATTTCACCCTGGCAAAATAAACGTTTTCCTGGCCTAAACCTTCCTTTATAATACTTATAAGTCACCTATAAGATAGGCTCTAAAGACTCTTAGGGCAGGGTGCATATATTTAAAACGCAGGACATGTGTACTTATGTTTTACATGTCCTGGCAGTGAAAAACCCCCAAAGTCATTTTTCACTGCAGCAAGGGAAGCTGTCCCATAGACTAACACTGGATTACCTTATTAAAGGTAATAAGTGATAACTTCATTTTGGGAACAGGTAGAGTTGCTTTCCATCGAACTGACTTTGGCGGGAAGACCGAGTCGGTGGATCGAAGGATTTGGGGTGCATTGTCTCCCATTTCCTTTTCTTCCATTCTGTCTCACAAGTGGATCCCTTCCTGTAGGGGTCCCCTTCCCAGCAACATCTTGACCCTGATGAAAACTAACATGTTGGTGCCGAAATCGAGGTAAGTCCATTTTTCACTATTTGCTTATTGACTGGGCTGTGCACATATGGTCCGGGCTCCAGCAATTGGAAAGAACTCGTAGTAGGTATTTTTTCACACATGTCATGCATATGTGAACATTTAACATTTGTGCAGTCAAAATATATATACCTGCATTGATACAAATGAATAAATATTCCCTGCCGTCAGAAGCACCGCCGATGGCCCAGCGGTGACATCGTAATACGGCAGGTGGGAGACAGACACCACGGCAATCTTCTTGTTATTTATTATTTAATGTTAATATTTACGTACATTTTTTCTATTTCATTATTTAGAGTAAAATGTATAAAATTGTATTTTTAATAATTAAGTACATCAAGTATAGGCCCACCAACATTTGCTATCAGGACCCTTATTTATGACTTCCCAGAAAAGACCCACATTCGTTACCAAAAAGGTTCATCTGAAGTGCTTTGATTCCCCAAAAACTGTATAAAGATTTGTTCAGGTTGATTGTAATTTGACACAGCCCTCAGACCCGCTTCTGTAACTGTGCTCCTGGCTGAAGTGTTTAATTAAACTGAATGTTCCTGTATTGCCAAATGCCTCATCTTTTGTTTTTTCACAGTAAATGCATATTGGAGCAACAACTGTATGCCTGATGGCTTCCCTGTGGAAAAGCATAAACTCAATGCAGGAAGCCTAAATTGGCTATGGTGACATGCCAATTATAACATCCTGATTGGATCACCAGAAATAAAAATATTTCCACTAACATAGATCTGATCTGTTTATTATGAAAAGTTATGATACACAGTAGGCCTGACATATTGATTGTGAAAAGAATGTTAAAGCCAATAGGCATTGTAATGGTGGAGTGTTGTTTTTCTGTTTTAAAGCCTATAGATAGGTTCTTTGTTACTTAAAATGGCACAGATTACCTTAGTAATAAAGGATTTTGGTGTTTGTTACCACCTTTTACAAATCGTAGGGAGAGAAGATTTGCACTGCACTACTTCTTGTTAAAATCTCTTCTTAGCTGTCTGCCAGACTAATGAAAAAAAATCATTAAATGATACTTACACACATGCATGTAAATAAATATGTATCTATACAGATACATAGAGGGCCTGTGGGTCAGCTCTGTTCTGCCATTGGTCTGTCTGAGTGTCATTTCAATGCTGCATCATACCATGACAGCATACTGCATGGGGCATTGGTTCAGTCCACATCAGTCATTGGCTCTCTTGCCCTGTAAATGACAGCATTCTCAAATCACATGCGTACATCCACCTGAAAACGAGTGTGCTTCAATCATAGGATTTGTTGCCCATTCCTATAGTTTTCATTTTTCTCATTTTATAATTTACATCTCATTTCTTTTCTTCTCTCCTTTTTATTTTGATGTTTCTTAAGAGGATACCACAGCTCTCTAGGCAGTGCTAACGGGTCACTTGCTTGCGCTCATTTCATCTGCAGTGTGCCACATCCCACATGAAGACTTTCTCTAAACCAAGAAACGATTATAGAGTGTATCATTGTTTTACCATTACAAGATGGCAACATTTTGGTCCTAGATGTAGCAGCCATGCTGGAAACTTTCAAGAATGATAGACTATTTACAATACCTGTGCAAGTCGGAGACCAGCTGCTGCTATTTTTTTTTCCATCATTGCAAGCATATGCCCACCACGTTTAGATTGAAGCTGCTTTATTTTTTTACTTGCATTTTATTAATGTACCTTGCATATGTTGTGGGAGACCACTCTGCAATGTTTGGTATAGCACTTTACTGCCTGTCCCTACCTTCGACCACCGGAGCAGCACAGAGCACTTTCTACGGTCCCTGGAGGCGGGCGGACTCGATAAAAGATCAGAGGAGGTCCCGCAGCGCTGGAGACCACTCTGCAACATTTGGTATAGCACTTTACTGCCTGTCCCTACCTTTGACCACCGGAGCAGCACAGAGCACTTTCTACGGTCCCTGGAGGCGGGCGGACTCGATAAAAGCTCAGAGGAGGTCCCGCAGCGCGGGAGGGCAAACATCCTGAACAACGACTCCGGAACAACGAGTTCCGGAGTCACGAAAGCGGAACTCCGCCCTGCCCGAACAACGACTCAGCCTTAACCACGCATGTGCGTGGTTAAGGCTGATTCGGTCTAGTGTTCGGGCAGGGCGGAGATTCCGAGGAGCGTTGCAGAGGAGATCGTCGAGGAACAGGTAAGAGGGGTAAATTTCAGGGGGTGGTGGGGGTTTAGGTTTAGTTTTTAGGGGTTCGGGGTTTAGTTTTAAGGTGGGGGAATTAGTTAAAATGGTGTTGTTTGTTTTTAGGGTGTGTGGGTGATCGTGTATATTATTAGGGAAGGGGAATTAGTTATTAGGGTTTGTGGGTGATCGTGTTTATTTTTAGAGTGGGGGAATTAGTTTTAGGAGGGCGGGGAGATTGGTGTTAGTATGCAGGGGTTGGGGGTTTGGGGTTAGTTTTTAGGGGTTTGGGGTTAGTTTTTAGGGGTGTGTGTGATCGTGTTTGGTTTAAGGATGTGTTGGTGATCGAGTATATTTTTAGGGTGGGAGGGAATTAGTTTAGTGTGTGTGGGTGATCGTGTTTACTTTTAGGCTGGGGGAATTCGTTTTTAAGGGGTGGGGGATCGGGGTACTAGTTGGAAAGCATTTTTAACACGCATTCCTTTACCACAAAAAATCGTGGTAAAGGAATGCGTGGTAAAAAAAATCGTGGTTTAGACAAGGTCGTGGTTGCGACCTCGTTGTTGGGGAAGTCGTGGTTGGGGAACTCGTTGTTCCAACATACAACCGCGCGGGAGACCACTCTGCAACGTTTGGTATAGCACTTTACTGCCTGTCCCTACCTTCGACCACCGGAGCAGCACAGAGCACTTTCTACGGTCCCTGGAGGCGGGCGGACTCGATAAAAGCTCAGAGGAGGTCCCGCAGTGCGGGACGCGCGTGGGACGTGCCCGGGCTCAGGCCGGGCCAAGACTGGGCCAAGACGGGCCCGTCTTAGCCCGTCAAAGACCATAAGAGGCCGGGCCGGGCCATATCATTGACATTTTGCGCCTGGGGGGCCTTCGCCTCTGTCTCAAAAGTGAAAGGTATTGTGTTACTAACTTTTTACTAATATTAGCTCTAGGGAATCAAAATGAGCAAGCGAAAGATTATCACTGGACAGGGAGTTGTGGGGACACTCAATGCCTTTCTTTTGCGGGCAGAGTCAGCACTTATTCACAAGATTGCACTCACAGAGCGGAGACTATTGTTGGAACCCTAGCTCTCTCAAAGTCGGGTTCCACCTTTAGACCCCCTTCTGTTAACTGACTCGGAGGGCGTATCCCTCCAAAGTGACCAGTTCATACCCACAGAGCTAGATCCCCAGCACTCCGCCTCCTCTGAACCAATAGGTATATCAAGCAGGCCTAATGTAATCACTAGGGGCCAAAAGGCTACAAAATGCCATGATAATAGTCATGAACCCCCACCAGAAAAGAGGAAGGGCCGGGGATCACAGAAGCAGATCCAAAATCCATCAAGTCGTAAAAATAAAGCCGGGGAGAGACTCTGTAGAGAGGGGCCCACCATAATTTCATCACCCAAGGCTCCTACGGCTTCAGACGGAGCACTCCCTCGCCCCTTCGAGGAGGATTTCTGGGAAAGGCTAAAAACAGTGGTAACAGCTCTGCTGGACCCTCTGTTACAAAAACTGTCCACTCTGGAAAGCAGATTACTTAACTTGGAGGGACCAGTCAGCAGCCTTGTCTCAGGTCAACAAGACATGTCGATGCAGAGGCACTGAGACACTGTCCATGAGGGGGAAGGAACATGCAGCTAGTCACACCGGTCAGACTGGTCAGCCTGGCAATATTCTCACAGGGGGACGACCCTCGCATTCTGGCATCTACAGTACCACGTTAACAAATCCGGCCCAGTCTGGCCATTCGCACTCAAGGGCTTTATCCTCCCCACATGCTCAAGAAGGTCTTTTGGGTGGCTCAGAGGGTCCTAATGCTGCATGTACGCAACATGCAAAACCCTCTTATGGGACTTCCGCCAACAGGGGGATCTCTCTAGAAGGTGAAGAGGGGAGACCGAAAAACACGCTGACCCAACGGAGACCTAACCAGGGAGATTTTATTAATTCCAACTCGACCTTACATCTCCCGCCAGAGGCAACTCCTTACACGGCTGTGCTGGCAAATGTTCCACCTTTACCACCCGTCTTTGAACACTGGTCCACATTAAAAAAACAAGTCATTACACTTGTTGAGCACAAGGACTGGCATCACCCAAGCGCTTTTCTCAGAGTTTAAAATGGCGCGAAGAATAGGATGGGTGGGTAAGTCAACTAAGTCTCTTTCGGGTGACTGTGTAGTTTTATCATTTGGGTCTCCAGGTCTGGTACAGTCCATCTTTGACAGGGCTGGTAATGGTCTAGCAATGGTGCAGGGTATTAACATCTTACCACTGGGGTACTTCTACCAACCTCCCAGGAGCCTAGGGTTTACTCACCCAGAGGCTCGATTCGTAAGATCTAGGTACCCTACATATGCGGTCCCAGTTAGTAACCGCTATGATACTCTGAATCCATTGGAAGACGTAGACTGACTGACCCGTCGGGGTCTCCCTTTTTTAAATAATAGTCCTATTCCCACAGACGGTGGAGGTGTTAAGGCCCATGCATTGAAAGCCACTGCTGACCAGGCCTATGTTATCCCAGTTACCCATCTCCCACCCCCAGGCAATATTGGGAACAGGGAGGGCGTTGGGGGGAACATCAGCCCACTGGAGTTATACGATCATGTTAGCCCAGACCTCACACCCCTCAATGATGGCGGACTACCACCTGCTCACTCAGTAACAACCAGTGTGACTTTTAAAAGCGACCAAGCCAGGTGTAATCTTGTCTCCTGGAATATCTCCGGATTGCGCTCTAAGCTGACCAACCCCATTTGGTGTGAGTTCGTACTTAACTGTGACATAATGTGTCTTCAAGAAATGTGGGCCAAAGAAACTATTCACATCAATGGGTTTAAAACATTTCACACACAAGCTGTGGAAGGGTTAAGCGGCAGGGCGAAGGGTAGGCTTTGTACTTACATCTCCAGCATGCTGAATTTTAAAAAGGTGGAGATGTATGCGGAGGAGATATTCTATCAAATAATTAAAATTTATGTGGACAGTAGGCACTGTATTGTATTGGCAAATTTTTATAATAATATACCCCAGTATAGTGTTGGGGCTGTAGTTAGAAAACTGGGTTACGACCTGAACTGTCTGTGCACTGATGATTCCAAAGATATAATGATAATCTTGGTAGGGGATTTTAACTGCTCATTGTGCCCAAATGATGAAGGCAATTTATGTGGTTTCATAAATGAAGAAGGGCTATGTAATACACATTTTAGGCACTCTACTCTGGGGGATTTGTATAATGAACTAATTTTTAGTTTGGACCTGGGATTTGCAAATACTCTATGTGCGGGACCTGCTCCTGTGAGTCATACTTTTAATGGCAGAGGTTTATCTACTACTATAGACTATATCTTACTGTCAAATAGTCATGTGAATAGAATTCATTCTTTCTTTGTCGACAATAATTCACTCAGTGATCATTTTCCTTTGTGTCTATTTGTTCAACTGTCGACTAGTAAATCTGGTAGTCATGATGAAGTTGACAGGGCACTAGCAAAGATAGCAATTGATAGGACGAATGGGTACTCCCTACGCTGGTCGACTGTGAATCCATCAGCTATTATGCAACAAGTGGTAGATAAGTGTAGAATGAGACGTGCTTGAGTTAAGATGTTTCCCCACATAGGGGCCGATTCCGATCTCGGCCGGTAGGGCTCCGAATCGGATTCGGATTTACCGGATCCGATTCGGAGCCCTGTTTCCCGACCGAATCGTACGCGGGTCCGGCCGAGCGAGTACGATGCAGGCACCCGCGAAAACTCCGACCGACTCGAACGCGGCGTCAACACGCTCCGACCGACTCGCATGGACACGACTCGCACCGCGCTATGGAGACGTTTCCCGGCCGGGTAAGTACGATGCGCGCCGCGAGCGAGTCCGATCGACTCGCGCCGTCCGGCTCGAAAAAGCTGTCGGAGCCGGACTTTGGGGTCCGCGTCGGACCCCTGTACGCGTAGGCGCGCGAGTCGCACACAGGGGGACCCATGGGTCCCCCTACCTGTGCGTGTACGGCGCGAATCGCTTCGCCGCGTACACGCTGTAGGGGGCGCCCTTGTCCGCCTCGCACCCATTGAGTCAATGGGAGCCCGCGTACGCGTTGTACGACAGGCTCCCATTGACTTCAATGGGAGTCCGACCGACTCGAGTCCGATGGCATGCGTGCGCATCGTACTCGATCGGTTGGACTGCCAGAGTCCGATTCGGTCGGAAATCTCTCCGGGTCCGGCTCGGTCAGAGAGATTTCCGGCCCGAATCGGAATCGGCCCCATAGTATTTTAATTTCCTTTCAAATAATATCAGCTGCTGTAAGGGAGGCCTTATCCACCGAGAATCGACCCAAAGGAAAGTCCCAGGGATGGTTTGATTCTAAGTGCACTGGAGCCTACGCAAATTTAAAACATGAACTTCACAAAGCACCTAGAAACATCAACGGCGTGAGGCAGGCAAGAGTAGAGTATAGATGTGCGCTTAAGGAGAGAAGAATTACTCTTAGAAACAAAGCCTGGGAATCCCTACATGAAGCCTCCTTAATGAAAAATAGCTCGGTCTTCTGGAAAGCAGTAAAAACCCCATTTTTGACAGTTGGAGATGGTCCTACAATTGAAATTGCGATAACTGAGGACCAGTGGATCGAGCACTTTACCAAGGTATATAATGGGGAGGGTACCCACGATGTACAAATAAATATCAATGAGGGGGAAGAAAGCCTGGATCCCTCTGTTCTCTACTCTGTTCTCCAATTTACACTGGAGGAAGTGACCCGGTCAATTTCGGTAAGTCGGGGTGGCAAGGCCCCCGGGCCGGATGGTGTCCCTGTAGATTTATTTAAGTCAAACTTGGACCTATGACGGCCAATAATTACGCAGGTAATTAATGCCAGCTGTGCTGCCCCTTTTCTACCAGCTTGGGTGGAATCTACCATTGTCCCAATTTTCAAAAAGGGGGACCGCCAGGACCCCGGGTGTTATAGGCCCATCTCTTTACTGGATTCTCTGACCAAAGTAGTTGGTCGAATCCTTTTAGAACGCTTACATGAGTGGGCTGAGGATAATATGGTTCTATCCGACCTTCAATACGGCTTTCGCGAGGGCTTAGGGACGACCGACCAGAGTTTAAACCTAGCTATCCTGGTGGGGAAATATACCCGGGCTAAGGGGCAACTGTTTTAGCATTCGTGGATCTCACTGCCGCCTTTGACTCAGTGATGCACGATAAGCTGTGGGAGATCCTCGAGCTCATGGGGGTTGATTTAAAAATCATTTATTTTCTTAGGCGCTTGTATAGTAATGCAAGGGCGCGTGTACGTTTTGGCCTGGCCGGTGATTGCTCGGCCCCACTCCCAATAAGGAAGGGGGTTAGGCAAGGTTGTGTCCTAGCCCCCTTTCTTTTTAACCTTTATATCAATGGCCTAGGTGAGGCGCTGCTTAAAGGCAACCAAGATTTCCCCCAGGTAGCAGGTCGCCCCATACCAGCCCTCTTGTACGCAGATGATGCGGTATTGATGTCACGTACACAATTAGGATTGCAGAGGGTGCTAGACAGCTTTTCCACGTTTTTGAGCAATCTAGGTCTCAGAGTTAATATCTCAAAGTCCTATATTATGAGGTGTGGCCGTGGTAATCAGAGGTGTAGGGACATGTTTGTGGAAGGCCAGACGTTGGGGGTTGCCAAGAGTTTTTCTTATCTTGGTATACTTTTTAATCATAATGGCCTATGGGCCCAAACTGTTTTAACAAAAAAATTAGCTTTTTTAAGAACAACTACCGCCCTTGCTAGCTTTGCCAAAAAGCTGGGTAGGAGACCACCAGTAGAGCTCATTCAGATCTACAAAGCAAAATGTATCACCACTGCCATGTATGGGCAGGGTTGTGGGGTTTTACGAACACACTTCCATTACAGGTGGTGGAAAATTCCTTCTTAAGATATATTTTAAGTGCACCGATTAGCACCTCCTCATATGTTTATCATGCGGAGTTGGGGTTACCATTTATTACTGATCTTATTAAAACAGAACCTATTCTCTTGTGGCATAGAATCTGGTCCAAAGAAGAGACAAAGTTAAACAGGGACATACTATTGGACAGCATGAACCTGGAGGGGGCCCTAAAGATTCCATGGATTAAATATGTCAGCGATTTTTTGCGTGATTTGGGTAACTTAGAGTATTTTACTGACCCGAGCACCATTCAGACGGTCTCGAAAAAACAGTTGAAAAAAGAGGCTCTGATGTTGTTGGACACACTGAGAATGTCGGCCGAGATTGTCAAGCCGTCTGTCCAGCATAACCAGCTAATCTTAACTACCTTCAGTATCCAACCGTATTTAAAATTTGTACCGGGGGGGGGATACGACAGGTTTTTATTGACTAGATTCAGGCTGGGGATTTTTCATAGACTTGTTAGTGTCCCTAAAATGAATGATTGGGCCAGAGAATTACAAGTATGCTCCTGCGATAATCTCTCTGAACAAGCTACGATACATGTAGTTTTATTTTGTAAATTTTACATGGAACTAAGGAAAATTTGGATATTTCCAATTCTAAAATCCATGGGGATGTGGCAGTGTCGTCCGGCGTTCATCAATATGCAGTTCATGGATAATGTGCATAATGTATGGAGGATATCAATGTACTTAAAGAAGGTTCTCTGGCAAAGGAAATCTATGGTGATCTAATTAGTGAATTTTAAAAGTAGCACTGGATCGTTATTATCTTTTTTAAATTTTTATCCTGAACTTCACAATGCATTGTATAATTGTTCGTGATTTTAATGTGCTTTTATGATTGTATGTAATAGCAATCGAATAAAGCTAATTTTGACTTTGACTTTGTTGAGTTTGTGTGTGTTTGTTTTATTGGGGCTGTGTCAGAGAGTGAATAAAAGAATGAGTCAGAAGATGAATGAATGGATTCATGAGTTTAAAGATGAGTAACAGAGTATGATGCCTCATTGAGTGTGTAAACCCATCCATGACACAAAAAGCACTTTCATTCATAATCCGGACCTATTGGCATTGTCAATGCTTGTTTGAATATTGCGCTGCATAATGCACAATTTGGAAACTAGTGTCTCAATTTCCACACGTAACAAAGCAGGTGAACATCTCAGGAAGGGGGTCAAGTTTATTCTTATAGTTTACTCGCACGGTGAGGTTCAAAGGTCATCTGGCAATGTAGCATGCTCATTACTCTGCAGATGCTGAAACAAACAAAGGGGCTCTAGGTCTGACTTCACCCCCCTCACCCCCTGGTAACAATGTGACTCTCGTAAGGCGCTATATAAGCAAGCTGTAAAGTCAGGGCACTTAAAGCTCTGCACGATTTTTGCAATTTTACTGTGGGGATATTTTCACCTCAGTGCCCTTCTGATGAGATCGTAACAGACAGAATTAAGGACGCCAATTTATGCTCCAGGCTGAAAGGAATGTTATCTTTTGGCCACTTACAGACCACGGTTTTATGCAACCTATAGGGCCGGGGAGGCCCTTGGCTGGAACCTAATCGCCGCTCCGCCGGCTTTTGTTGTCCGTGTTCCCAGGAAATCCACAGCGGAGCCACTGGGTTTTAACTAATTTCGTGTAATAGGGGCTTAGAAAGCCGTTTGTTTAACCCGCTTTACGGCAGCTTGACCCCGTCAGAAGGCAGCAATCAGCCAAAAACAAAGGCTGAGTTTTGGGGGCGCCCTTGGTGTGCTTCTCGGGGTCCCTGTATGCTCCAGCAGCCCCCGGTGTTACAGGACGTGAATGTTCTCGGGGGGAGATAAACAGAAATGTCTGGCGCTCCCTCAGTGCGCACGTGTTTAGATCATTCCTAGCAGAGTTTATCGTGCGTTAAGGGCAAAGTGGAATCTTAGCTACGTAGACGTCTGGAGCGAAGGCGTAGGTACGGTGCGTTGATATTTTAGAGTTGTATATATGATTTGTATTTGTTTCAATTAATTAAAATTGACATAAAAAACTGCATTATACCATATACAGCTGTAAAAACCATTTTTCAAAACAGTTTTTTTTGGTTTTATCAATGTTAAATTAAAATCCCTGCGCTTTCCTTTCACTTAATAGCGATTTTTCGCCTGTGGGGCTGGGAGGTTCGTGCGGGAACGCGTGGTCGTTTTTCCTATAGACCATGGGTACTCATAAGCACATTTTCGCAAGGGCCACAAAGTTTGGTCTGTGATGTGACTGTGGGCCACATAGATTCTAGCAGAGTGGTGAGCCGGGGGTTGGGGGGGTGGGGGGGGGGTAGACATGGGGGTATCAGGGTATGGGCGGAGAGGGGGGCAACTTTTGGTGCAAGATGGCTTTGAAAATGAAGGTGTGTCTAAAGTTAAGTGGTGCAGTCCAACCTAGTTAGTTCCTATCTTTAACTTCAATTAACCTTTAAATAAAGGCTTGCCTGTATATTTAACAACTTTTTAATGTTAGTGCTGAGTCAAGTGAACAGCAGCCCAGTGCTGCTGTTGATCAAGGGGCCGAATGTAAAGGTCAGAAGGGCCGCATGGGGACCCTGGCTGTACTTTGGGTATCACTGCTATAGACCAATGACAATATGTCCAATTGCCGCTCCCTAGTTGATGCTCATTGACTGAATCAAGAGCCTTCGACTACATGAGCCAATCGAGCACCCAACTCAGCTTGCAAATGGAGCTTTTCTCATGCAAGAAGTCCAAAAAATAAGTGGCAATGAAGAGGTTAGAGAATCCTGAAAGGTTTCAATTCCCCTGTAGGACATTTGCAATGGACTGTCTGTGTTTCGTGACATTTCTTCAGATGAGTAGCTTTTCCATGAAGGAGACTACCCGTTTGAAATCTGTCGTTCCATGGATATCACTCACGCTCAAACGTTCTCTGGCTTCACTGTGTTTCACACAAATTAATCACAGAGAGAAAATACAAAAGGATTCAGGAATCCCCAACGATGAAGGCAACACATAAGATGTGTGGTTCAGGCAAGTGTTGTTACACTTGCAAGGAAATGGCAGGTGTGACTTTGCCTGCTGGTTCTCCCCCGCCCTCCAAGTGTCCAGGAGCACCTGCAGACGGCTCGAGAAAAGATGGAGGAGCAGCAAGATCGTGGCAGATGACGAACCCTTCAAATCCACTGTCACCGCACACCACCACCTCATTAGAACAACAAAGAAAGCAGCCATACAGTAACGCATCAACACCAAAGCACACAACAGCAAAGAACTTTTCGCCGTTGTCAAAGAATTCGCCAAACCCAGCACAGAGACAGCGGACATTTCCCCCTCTCTAGAGCTCTGCGACAACCTCCCCACCTTCTTCCACAGCAAAATCAAGGAGATCTACGACAGCTTCGCAACCCAAGACCCACCCACCCCACCCGCAACAACCACACCCAATGGCTCCAAACCCCAGCGGACCCTGTCCAACTGGACCACCCTCACCTCTGATGACACACTCAGGATCATAAAGAGCATCCACTCCGGAGCCCCCTCAGATATTTGTCCTTACCACATCTTCAACAGAGCCTGCACCTCCATCGCACCCGAACTCTGCCGCACCATCAACTGCTCCATCAAGTCCTCCATCTTCTCTGAAGACTAAAAGCACACAGAGAGCAACCCCCTGCTGAAGAAACCCTCTGCCGACCCGACGAACCTCAAGAACTACAGACCTAGCTCTCCGCTCCCCTTCCCAGCCAAAGTAATCGAGAAAGCAATCAATGCCAAACTCCCCGAGTTGATCGAAGCAAACCACATCCTGGACCTCTCCCAATCGGGCATCAGAAGCAACCAAGGACTCAACATAGTCTCCTACGCCAATGAAACCCAGCTGATTCTCTCCCTCACAGCCAAACCCACAGCCTCCAAGAGGAACTTCTAAAACGGGATGAAGGCAGTCGCCACCTGGATGAAGGACAGCTGCCTCAAGCTCAACTCAGACAAGACCGAAGTCCTCATCTTGAGCTGCACTACCTCCGCCTGGGATGACTCTTGGTGGCTCGCAGCACTCGTAACGCCCCCCCCCCCACACACACACAAAACCTCAGCATCATCCAGGACTCCTCGCTCTCAATGAACAGCCAAATCAACACAGTCTCGTCCTCCTGCTTCCACACGCTCCGACTGCTTTGTAAGATCTTCAAGTGGATCCCCACTGAGTCCAGGAAAACGGTCACCCATGCGCTCATCAGCAGCAGACTGGGCTCTGGCCACGCACTGTGTTCCGGCACCACCCAGAAACTCCTAAAGAAAATACAGAACAACCAGAAAGCCTCCACAAGACTCATCCTGAACATCCTGCGTTGCAACCACATCACTAGCCACCTGAGAGACATTCACTGGCTACCTAGAAACAAAAGAATTACATTCAAGCTCCTCACACACGCCTACAGAGCCCTCCATAATGCCGGACCTACATACCTCAATCACCACCTCTCCTTCTACACTCCCACCAGACATCTCTGCTCCACCCAACTGGCCCTAGCCACCATCTCACAGATTCGCAAGACCACAGCTTGAGGAAGACCCTTCTCCTACCTCGCTGCAAAGACCTGGTACTCCCTGACTCTGCACCTCAGGCAATCACCATCGCTGCCACAATTCAGGAATGACCTCAAGACCTGGCTCTTCGACTGAACCGCAGATCCCCCCCCACTCAGGGCCTTGAGAACCTAACGGGTGAGTAGTTGCTCTTTACAAGAAACTTAACTGATTGAGCCTGCGTAGTAAAGGCCATTCCCCCTTTTTCTTACACCAGACAGGAGCTGACTCCTACAGCTGGGGCATCCTACATTTAATATCTGGCAAGGAGGGACTAGAGCTTATTAGAGGTACAGCACACGTGCCCTTATAATGAACCAAGAAATGAGGAGCTTACAGTTCCTATATCAGGGTCTAGGTCTCCTGGTCAGTCCAGGGTAGTGCTCCTTTTAAGAGCAAAGAGCATCACACACCGCGATTCGGGCCTCCGACCTACCCCTCACACTGCCGGACCTCGAGGGGCCCATTGGGCATTGCAGCGCCAGACCAACAAGGAGCTGCCCGATGATGAAGCATGACACCCCTTGGGGTGCATGAGGGCCCTTGCTCCTAAAAGAAGCACTGCCCTGGACTGACCAGGAGACCTAGACCCCCATGTAGGAACTGCACACTCCTCATTTCTTGCATCCTACTTTTAGAAATGGGCCTGGGTTTCTGTAGATGTGCTATACATTTCGAATTAGCATATTTTGAATATAATAAATTGCCTCTGCAGTGACAGACCAATGTCACAGAAGACACGCTGAAAAGTGCATTAATTAGTGCAAATAGAAATAATCTATGTATAATTTTATATATATATATATATAAAAAGAAGGGAAGTGAACCATTAAAATAAAAATAAAAAGATATTTTAGAGTTCTTTTAAGCCTCTTCCACTCAAGGTACAATTTTGGGGGTACCTTCTTTATCACAACTTATGAACTCACGGGGCATGCTCTGGGGTGTAGTGGGCATGTTATGTGCCCTAATGCAAGCCTGAGAAATCGGGCCTTATGGCCTGCGTTTGGGTCCTAAACTATAGGCGTAATTAGGGGTGCAGTTGCCCCTTGAAACCCTGGTTTCAAATGCCACTGCATCCGCTGCTCTAGGGCCACTACTCAGAGGTATTTCTTTGCACTGTTCCTTACTTCTGTTGAGCTATTGCCAAAATAAATTGCAGAGCAAGATAAAATATTTGAAAAACGTTAACAAAAGTGCTTGGACTTTTCCTAATGTCGGCTCTACCCCTGTACGTTCTGAAGGGGTCCTTGGGGACATGGACATGACTCACGCTGCCACGGCAACTTGTTTGCCTGAATACTGTAATGTTTATATTTTATGTTCTAACGTTTACGTGTTCAGGAACTGACGTATTAACACAATATGCACCGTGAATCCTGAGTTAACGATCAACAAGGTCATAACCTTTGTGCCTTTTTAGTTAATCGGTCTGTATCTCGCGTTCTCGTTAAATATCGGAAGGCAGATATACAAGTCAGAAAAAAAGTGACCAACAACGAACGTAGCAGACTCGCATTTACGACGGGATTTGGTCTCCTGTTTGACTATCAACGTTGAGGCCAGCTACCTCATTTCAGTTAGACTCATTTGTGTAAACCTCTGCACCCCTCCAAACAGCGAAAAGCGCCTCGATGCGATCCACTTCGCAGATCCCGGCATCGGAAGCGTTCGGTTATTTTTTCTTTAATTTAGGCTAGTTGCCATTTCTATAGCGCCCCTTCATTGTTTAGTTTTGATGCCTATGGAAAAAAATAGAATTGTTAACGAGGAATACAGTATTTGTCTTTCTGTAGGCATCAGAGTCTGTTTTATCATGTGTGTAACGTGTTTAATATATTTACGTGCGCACAGACTAAACGTTGTGAAATAGACATTTACCAAGTAATCACCTTTAATTCCACCAGCTTTCTTGTGTTTTGCGCTAAGAGACCCTTTTAGGATGAACAGAGCGCTCGGCAAAAGATAAATAAAACGCTTGTATTACGTAATCAATTAAGTGTGGTAAGAGTTAAAGGAAGAGAGGGTGAAACCATCAATATCGGAAGGTTCGAACAGCATGTAAAATACATTCTTGTAGTATCGCGTTAGATACCTGCCAGATGCTAGCCAGGGAAGTCCGTCTCAGTATGTTCATTGATTTGAGTGTTTTCCCCTAACTCCTGGGTATCTGCAGCGAGCTGCAGCTACAACAATCCAATGGGAACCGCTTTTAGTGCACTGCGATGCGCCGGGTACCACACGGCCCTGCCGGCCCGCGCTGAACTGCAAAACCAACTTTTAAAAGGAACCGAATGCCAGCACTCCGCATTGGAAATCCATGGCAGGCTCTCTTTCAATTCTCGTAAAAACACGCGAGGTTAAGATGGAAATTGCTGCCCCTCTTAATTGCCAGATGGGTATTTTTCTGTCCGGTCAGATGTCAGTGCCAGATACAACTTCCCCTTTACTGATTCTGGTCGTTTCAGTTTGCACGATGGCGCCAAGCACCATTTAATAATCGTAAAAAAAATATATTAATTTTTAAAAAAACAACACTGTTAAAAACTATTTGGGAGGAGGCCGTGTGTTCAGCTATTTCTTCCGGTAAAGGATATCTACAGAGCAAGGTATCCGATCAGTTCTTAATAATTTCGGGCGTCGCAAGTAGATGTTTTATTCATAATAAAAAAAAATACATCTTAGTCCAGCGCCAAGACTCCCCCGGGGGCCCCGGGTATTCGAGCGCTCTAGAAGTTTATTTAACATAATATGACATACTGCTTTACGGATAATCCCAGTTCACAAAGTGCATTTTCTAAACCGCTGAAAATGGTCCTACTGTTGTACTGCTCATGTACTACAAAATGCAATTCCCAAAACTGCAGCCGAGACCGCCAGGTCTGCCTCACCCCCCTTTCTATGAAGAGATCTCCCCCACCTGTCAGAGAGCAATCAATCAATCAATCAATCAATCAGGGGTTTGTTAAAGCGCGACTACTCACCCGTAAGGGTCTCAAGGCGCTAGGGGTGGGGGGGTGCAGGTTCCATCCATCAAGGAGGGGGTCTGTCGAAGAGCCAGGTTTTGAGGTTTCTTGCGAAGATGGTGTGAGAAGTTGGCCTGGTATATGCTGTCCACTAATTATAGTGGGCACCTTGCACCAGTCCAAACAACCCCTTATTGGAGATAGGTTAAAGACAACCTTATTGAAAGCTATCCTAGTGGTAGCTATGGAGAGCAGCCTTCAGGCTAAGTCTTGAAGGAATGTAAAGCAGCTTGTTTTACCAGTCTATAATCTCTTGAGTGATCAAATGAAAGAGCACCACACCAGGTATATATTCAAAATATATGTATTTATTGCTAAACACACCCCTCTAGTCTCTTTATGAGGCTAGAGTTCGAAGTACATAAGTTAGAAGTTATTTAAACACAGTAATAGCACAAATACACGTTTGGGCCCTAGGGGCGTACCAAACCATATACCAATAAAGTGGTATAAGAACCACGACAGAACTAGACACTAGGCCTAGAGCCTCTAGAAGTGCTTGGACCACAAGGAACCACCCAAGGTACTGACACAGGGGACCCACGGGAGACGCGTGCAGTGTAAATACACAACCGCGATACGCCGTTGACTTCTATGGAGAAAGTCGTGATCGGGAAATTAGAGAAAAGGGACACTTAAAAGAGGACTTGGGCCAAACCCTTTGAGATCTAGGACTTTGAAGAGTCTCTACCCACGGGAGCACCGGAGTACTCGTGTTACCTCACCCAGGGAAGCCGGGTGCATAGGTGCCTTTCGGGGTCGGGTTTCGTCATCGATTTGAATGGCGATCTGCTGCAAAGTGCTGCTGGCGACCAAGTGAAAAGTGTCCGGGTGGATCCAAGAGTGGATCGGAGTTCTGAAGAACCTGAAAGCAGAGGGGACAGAGTCTGGGTCACTAGCCAGTGCCCAGGAAGGCGATGGACAGATGCCCACCGATGTCGAGTGCTTCAGGTGCGTTGACGGTTGTCTTGTCTCTTCAGCCACGAGGACCAGGAGGCGTTGTCGGTGACCAGGAGCAGGATTCGGGCTGGTACACGATGTCTGTCGAGTGCTGAGGTGTCGGCGACCGGATTGGACCCAACAAGCCTTGGCAATGGCAAGTCTCGATGCAGAGGAAGATCGTCGATGGTGCAGACCAGCAAGGTCTGGGGAACTCACCCAGCGAGGGTAAGTGAGGACAGGCCTAGAGCAACCAGGATGCCAAGTTAGAAAAAGATTGGCCTTCGTTAAGGGCTACTAGCCAACGGGCTAGCGACCGCGAAGGAGCCTCGTGACGCCGCACGTGGATCTGGCTCACAGGACACTCGTGGAGTGGGGGCCAGTAATCTTCGGTGCAGTTGGTGCTGGAGGCTAGGGCTACTCGGAGCCCAAAGTACGACTTTGTGGGAGACCCAGAAGAGGATGCACTTGCAAATGTGCTTGGTGTCCAGGGGTCACGGTCTCAAGTCACCCACGATAGCCACGGGCCTCAGCTTTGCTGGGGACTCAGGGTAGCCTCGGGGAAGTCTGAGAATCCACCTCTGGTGATGCGATGACTTTGGCGTCCGACGGGAGCTTCAGAAATGCGAACCGGACAGATGCTTCTTTGGTGCCTGCCAAGCAGGGGAGTCACTCCTTGACCCCACGGGAGATTCTTCTGTCCTCTAATCGTGAGTAGAGCGTCAAAGGTCCAGGATTCAGTTTCAGAGTTTCGTCCAGGGATAATCTAAAGTCCTAAGGACTGGGTTCCTATACTTATACTAAGGATAGGGGTTGGACTACTCTGTGGCCCCACCTATGGGTGGGTCAGGGCAGAGGGGTGGCTACACCCCTTTCCCTTTGTCCAGTTCACGCCAAAGCAGGGGCTGCAAGCCCCTGATCCGGTTTGAACTGGGGTGTGCACAGGGACACCAAGTGTGCCCCCCGTGCAGGACTTCAAAGCACCAGAAAGTGCTCCCGCCCAGCCCCAATACACATTATCCTGTCTGGGGAGGTGGTCACACCTCCCTGGGACAGGAAACCTATTGTCCAGGCCTCCCCTGCCGGAGTTTCATCCAGCAGCAGGAGGCCAGACTTGTGTCTGTGGCAGTAGCATCCATTTTGTGATGCCAGGCTTTAGAAAGAAGTTACCGGCCAGGCCAGGGTTAACATGTCTCTCCCTCTAGAAGGGTGGAATGCTACCCCCGCCGCCAGAATTGGCGGGGGGTAGTATTCCAAGATGTTTGACACCAAACACGACATGTTTAGGTGCAGCCATTCCAAAGTTAGCATTTAACGCAAGGTTATAATGCGCTTAAGAGTATATGGTCAGGCTGCACTACAAACAGCATCAGAGAAGGGTCTCCGACCGCTGCAGAGGGGCCCTGCTCATGCAGGGGCACCCTCTCACATAGGAACCACGCACTCTGCCTTCAGGATTGATAAGGCCTGCCTTAGGAGTGACTTATAGGTTTATATGTGTGTATGTATTTAGTGATATAGGTAACCTATATCACAGTAAGGGGTGCATGCACCACCTTACCCAGGCTGCAGTAGCAGACCTGTGGTGTCAGTTTGGATGGCCTTCCAGGGCTGGCATAATACATGCTGCAGCCCCTGGTAGGCCTCTGAGGTACCTATGCCCTTGGTACCTAGTATACCATATACTAGGGACTTATAAGGGCACTCCAGATTCCAATCAGAGATGTGCCTAAGGCACATGGAAACCTTTTTACAGAGAAAGCAGATAGACTGGGGCCCTGAATAGCAGGATCCCAGTCCAACTAAGTCATAAACCAGCAAAACACCATAAAAAAAGTGGGGGCAACCATATAGTCAGATTCCACCTTCCTACATATGGGGAGCGATGTTGTCTGTCTGAGGTGGAGCGGAAGGGCGTTCCATGCTTTGGCCGCGAGGAAGGAGAAGGAGCGGCCTCCCGATCTGGTCTTTCTGGTGCGGGGGACCAAGGCGTAGGAGAGCTGGGCTTATCGTAGGGTCGTTTGGGGTGCGTGGAATTTGAGTCGGCTGTTCAGGTATGCTGGTCCGGTGCCGTGGAGGGCCTTGTGTGCGTGGGTGAGCATCTTGAAGGTGATTCTCGCCGACAGGGAGCCAGTGGAGTGTGCGCAGGTGCTGGGAGATGTGGCAGTGTTTTGGCAGGTTGAGGACCAGTCTTGCGGCGGCGTTCTGGATGTTCTGTAGCTTGCGGGTGAGGTTTTTGTTTATTCCGGCATAGAGTGCGTTGCCATAGTCGAGTCTGCTGGTGACCAGGGCGTGAGCGACGGTCTTTCGGTGTTCGAGGGGGATCCATTTGAAGGTCTTACGAAGGAGGCGGAGGGTGTGGAAGCAGGAAGACGAGACAGAGTTGATCTGGCGGTCCATTTTGAGCTCGGAGTCCAGGATGATTCCCAGGTTGCGTGCGTGGTCCGTGGGGGTTGGCGGGTTTCCGATTGCGGGGGGCCACCAGGTGTCGCTCCAGGCATCGGGGTTTGGGCCCATGATGAGTACTTCTGTTTTGTTGGTGTTTAGTTGTAGGCAGCTGTTTTTCATCAATTTGGCGACGGCTTCCATACCTTCTCGAAAGTTGCGTCTGGCGGTGTTGTAATTTGGCAGCACTTAAGTTAAGCATTAGTCAAGACATCCTGTATTCAGAGGCTAAATTGTCCGCTTTGTGGAATCCATTTTGTATTTCTGGCAGCCATTTTGGTTGCCATGTGCTGCCATGTGCTCGTCATGTGCTCTGTCCTACCTTCCTGTTAACTGCTCTTGAAATCTGCCTAGAGACGAGTTATATTTAGTTTCTTTTGCTTTGCACATGCTCAGTTGAGCTCGTAGCTGTCCATGCAGCTGTTCCGAGTTTATAAATGTCAGGATGTGTCTACTAGAAGTAGAAACTGTTAGCTCCACCCACTTGTCGACTGTGCATTTCTTGTATGACCTTATATGTATCTAAAACCAGCATTTGTGTTTGTACCGCCTTCATTTGAGCCCCTGTGTGGGTATAAAAGGACCAAGGTCCTTCCATTCAGTGTGCTACTTCATGCATTACCGAAGGGTGCTGTGTGAATGTAGCTCCACCTCATGAGGTTTAATAAACTCTGTCTTTTCTATTCCAGTTTCTGTGCCAACTTCTTCTTAGCGGTCTGAGGACTCTGTGCAAGGAAGGGTGAACTCCTAAGCACTGGTAGGCCTTGTTGAGGCTCACCACTACAAATTGGCGCTTCCAACGCGGGGCTCATCGGCGACTCGGATGCCCGAAGGACTGGTCGAGATGAAGGATTGGAATCTCGCTTTGGACGCGATCGCTGCCTGAGGAGACCCGAGTCTTGGCACCCACGGCGTTTTTCCTTTCTTTCTGATCTGACCATCCCGGCGGCGCCGGTCCTCGACTGAGATCTCTTCTGTTGATTCGCCGTGCAGTGACCATTTGGTCAATTTGAGAACTTGGCAGTTGGAACCTGGACACCATTTGATTGGTAAGAGCCGTTTTGCGGCACTTGCTGTTGGTTTGATGCCTTTGATTGGTAAGGTAGTTTAGTAACACTTACTGTGGCTTTGTTTGTATGATTGGCCAATTTTGGAATCTGTTTTGTAGTTATATATGTATTGCAATACATATAGGCAGGTAATGAGGAGATTTTTCTCTATTTTAAGTTGTTTGAACAGCGCAACGTACGAAGAGTACCTTAAGCGCTACTTTGATTATAATACTGCATATTCTGCACTATTTTTTGGCATGCCTGCTTCTAGCACACTTCGTAGAAAGTGTTGCTGTTTTGGAGGTACCAATATGGATTTAGTAAGTACTCAGCTGACTCCCTCAGAGGGGATACCTAAATAGGTTTAGATATAGTAAAAAGATATTTCTTTCTTGGTGACTAAGTACCCCATGGAACTAAATATGTACATAAAATGGATCCTGATCTGTGCACTTAGTAACATTCATAAGTGGTGATATGCAGAGCGCTTTTGAGTGTTCTACCAGCCACAACTGGCGAATTTGGTGTATTTTGGCTTTTTGAACATGGAGCAGACTTTTGGACTACTTTTGAGAGCTCTTCTTGTAAATATGACTTACAATTAGTATTTACAAATAGTTTGGTTTTGCGTACAGTCTGTAGGCTGTCTCTTGTTTTTGCCCTAAGTGTTGATTTGTGGGTTAATTGTTTTTTGTATGTGGTTCTGGACTGACATGCTTGAAAGTACTTGTTTCAGTAAAGTAGACTATGTTTTTTGTGTAAGAATGGCTAGCCTTAAGCGCGCTGTGTTGTGTGTTATGAGTGTATGACCCCCTTCTGAAAATGTCTGGAATGAGCTAAAATTGGTTTTTGTTGTCAATCTGTTATGCAAATGTCCTTTAAAAAACTACATTTTTTTTAAATTCAGGGAATGAATAATGTAACATATGCTAAATAGCTGCACGCTACCATTAAAATTGATAAAGTAAGAAATTATAGATATGTGCAAATTGCCATACTGGTACAGATAAATCAGAATTTACATTCAATAGGAATAAAATAGGCCTCATAGAAAGGTAGGAAAAACGAATTTGTGTGCTTTCACACAATTAGGACTAAAATGAAAAATGTTACAGTATTATCCTTATATATTAATATTGAAAAGCATTCACATCATCTGAGTGAATTGGTTGTTGCTGAAATAAACACCACATTACAGAACGATAGATTTGTGCTGGCTTGAAAAGCGTGAGATGTTGACGCCTGCTGGTCAGAACACAGCTGTGTCAACAACACATGGCTATTCTTGGTCCCAAGCCATGAGGAAACTGCCGAGTCGACTAGATTTTCAGTTAGTGCAAACACGGTATAAAGGCGTGCATTAAAAACTGCTGATTTTATAAGTCAGAAAAGACAGTTTCATTATTTTGGATAACAGAGAAAAGATTAAAAGGGATTTCCTTTCTTAATGCCTTTTTAACAAGCACATCCGTGGTTCTGATGTTAAATGATTACTGTCCTTTAAAAGTGACGCAGACTTTTCATGTTTCAAGTAAGGCTTCTGTGCTTAGAGTTATAAATGAATGCATTTAAAGGTGATAGGAAAGGAATGAGGCTTGCTTTTCATATGTGGAACCATCAAAAGGGTTTGTGATAAAAAAATAAAAATAAAAAAAAGAAAGGAGAATTTTGATTATATGAAGAAAAAAAAATGTTTATTAAAAATAATTGCCCTACAATTGTTTTTGATCTTTTGTAATGTCTGATAATCATACTGTGAATAATATATAGCTCCTAGCATCAAAGTTGGATTTAAGTAGCACTTTACCATGATGTGGGGAGTGCAATGTGAAATTTCACTTTATCCAGGCATATAAAAACGTTTTTTTTTAGGGTGTACCTTATACATTTCTGATCCCCCATCTCTGGGATATCTAGAGGACACCCTGGGGATCCCTAATATGCCAAAATATTGTAGGTTATTCATTTTTAAGTGCCCCTACCACCAAAGTCGAAATTGGGAAAATTCTCTATTTAACAGTAGTTTTGCCAAGCAGAGCAGCTTTCACACTGCTCTTAGGCTTTAGTAAATGCACACATTTAAGTATAACACAAATAGCTGACCTCTAACCTGCTAGAATGCACACCATACACTGCACACAGATAGAGACAAGTATTGAAACAAAAAACACAGCAGAAGTTAGATCCTATCTTTAAAATTATTAGACGGACAGGACTGCCTTTCAGCTGTGATTCTCCAGAGTTGCTTTGAATTGGAAAGACCGCATGGAAAGCCTTGCACAAAAATGGACAGCTGGTGCAAGGGTTAAAGGTCGGAGTTCTGCATTTAGCTACCTAGCAAGGCTAAGGGGAAGGTTTGCTTGGACACTTCGACCTCCGAACAGTTTTTGTAAGAAGAGATGACAGTGCAGAGAGAGGAAGAGAAGCTTTGATTCCTATTTTTGGCAAACGCAAGTTTTGCGCAGTCATCTGAAAAGAAGGAAAAGCCCTGAGTAGAGCATAGCTCTGCCATGTATATAAAAATAATGGTTTTAGTTTAAAGATTACTGTGCAAGGGCTGAGATAAGGAGGCAATGGATTTTAGTTTGCATACATGCGCCCTCATGTTAATCTAGTACAATTGCTCAAGGAATTGATAAATTGGTTATTAACGCTTTCTAAAGTACTCAATGTGCTTGTGTTAGGCTGAATCAGAGAATAGCCACTTTCTAAGATATCTCCTACAAGTTTGTTTGTGCCCAGTTGCTACACATAGGGGTTGAAAGTGTTGACAGCAGTGAAACCTGCTTTCAGGTTTTCCTACTGTCAAAATGGGGGAAGGAGGTTAGCTCCTGGGCAAATTAAGGGTAGGCAAATTTATGTTTTCTCTCTTCTTTTTCTCACTCTCTCTTGAGTCTGTCTAAGCTGTCTAGGAAATGGCCATGAGACATTTAATTGGCTATTCAGTAATACTGTTTTAAAATTGTTAGAATTAATAAAATGATGAAAAATATGCTATGTTACTGCCCATCCTGTATGAAAGAATGAGTAGAACAGATTGATGTTCCCTTATTTGACCTTTAAAGGGAACTGTATAGTGGGGGTTTCTGTTCAAAAATCTCAGGTGGCAATACCATTATTGTTTATGTTATTCTCATGTTCTATACAGTTTTGCAAGGGCATTGCTAGTCTTTTATTAGCTAGTCTGTGTAATTGAGCTGACAGCCCTTATTAGAGCTGGAGATAGGGTTTTTTCCTTTTGAAAATGATGTTGCATAGTCCGGATCGTGAAAAGTAGAATGCAGGAAAGACGCCCATGTGATCCTTAGCAAACATTTTGAAGGAAAATATTGTTTTATAGGAGTTTGTTTGTCACAACATGTTCTGCTGGAGAAAATGTACCCACTATGTTGAAGTTTAGTTCTTTTGCAATAAGAATCCCTGTTAAATTAGCAGTTTTAGATTTTTCCTGCTGCGCCTATAACATGAAAGCATGGTCCTAAGCATAAAATGTAGGTGCTTTTATTAAGAGAAATTATTTTAGAAGTGTCTGCAGTCCTGCACAAGTAATGCAAGGTTCATAAGTAGAAGCGTAGAAAAGTTCCTTTTTCTTGAGGTTCTTCAGATGAATAATATAGGAATGCACAAATGTAAGGATTTGGAGTATGTATGTATTGTTTTTCTTTTTTCCTCAGAATTTAGTAAATGAACACAGACTTCCTTGGCTGCTTGGTATTGGGAGAAACAAATCAAATCGTGTAACGTATTACTCTTGTCAGTTCACCAAAAAGTTCCTTTTATACTTGCCAATAGGTCTAGGGTGTTTTTTTATTCTCAGATAAGATGAAGTGGTCCTTGGGTGCCTTGCTAATGAATGGGGCATCCCAAGACTAAGGAAGTATTCTGAGACTATCCTCTCTGTTGATAGATTATTTTTGTGCCTTGTCTAAAGACCTTTTGTTCTGCCCACCAATAGATATTTGCTGCCCTACAACCATTGCCAGAGGGGCCCGGACATCAGATCCAGCCTGGGAGTCAGCACCAGTCCAGCTTGGAGTCAAGATAAAGGGAACCAGCACAGGCGTTGCTGGCAACTAGGACCTCAGTGAAGGCCGGAAGCACTGGGACGTGAAGTGTGTACCCCTGCCACTGTCTTGGGCGAAAGACGGGGTCACAAATCAGGATGAAGAAATCTTTCTGTGGATCCAGTTTTTGATGCCCAGCTGAGAGAGTCACAGACCGATAAGGACGACAAGGAGGCTTTTGCTTGAGGTGACCCCCTTTGAAACAAGGGTTGCTTCACATATCCCAGCATCAGGCCTTTTGAGTCCTGGTCCCTAAGTGAATGCAAGTCTGCGCCTTTGTTTGTTGATCAAGGGATGCCTGAGCATATTGGCTACAATCAGTGGCCCCAACAAAAGAGCAGTGCGCCAGCGGAGCAATACAGGAGTTAGGGAAGGACTTGAGTTTAGGGTACAGGTGCTGTGCCCTTGGTGCCTGTTAGATTAAAGTGAAGAAAACTGGTGCACTGCCTGAGACACTGGACAGGATCGTTGAAAGACCATTTTCTTCTCAAACTGGGCCGTGATTCTTGAGTTGCGAGTTGTGCAGCTCCACCGTGGGAACAACAAGAGCCTGCCTGTGAGGCTCAAACGGACACAGGGAGAAGACTCCCCTCTGGATGGTTGTACAGCGGCTTCAATTTCCCACGGACTCTTTTTTTGTTAGTAATGTACCCCTTTGATCGTCCCATTTTTGAGGGGGATCAACTTAATAAAGTGTGTTATCAAAATAAAGAAGGTTATCCACAAGCCAAAGGGACTAAATGGGAATGGGAAAAGTGACAATATTTCAACACCATATGTCTTCACAAATGTGAGAATAATAAAGAACATTGGACCTTTTGTGATTTCTGTGACAAAAGCTAAAGCAGATTTGTGTATTTGTAGCGTTGGAAGAATTCCAGTGGGGAGGAGTGAGTGTACTGTAATCCTGACCATTGAAGGTGCCAATAACAGCACTTTCACAGCCTCGCATAATACGTATTTTGTGTGTGGAAATAACGGATATTATCAATTACCTGTTGGGTGGTCAGGAATCTGCTACCGGATCACTCACCTTCAGTATATGGCGCAATATCAGAACTGCATAAGATTGCTGCAGAAATTCATCCAGAGACTGGTACTTGGACTTTTACTGGATGGTTTTGGACTCTTGTTTCTGCTTGGGGCTGGAAGCTACTGACTATCCTGTGTGTAATGATTATGATACTTTTTACATGCTGTGTATGTATCCAATGTGGTCCAATGCTTTGCTCCATTTGCATCTCTGCTTGTATACCTGCCAAAGGGAACGTTGCTGAAACAAAGGCCCAACAAATGTTGAATAAAGAGGTGGCCGAAATAATGTTAATAGATGTACGGGATGAATATTTAGATTACCCCAGATAAACGAATGTCTTCGGCTAATGCTGAAAGGGTCGTCTGTTGTAATTTGGCAGCACTTAAGTTAAGCATTAGCCAAGACATCCTGTATTCAGAGGCTAAATTGTCCGCTTTGTGGAATCCATTTTGTATTTCTGGCAGCCATTTTGGTTGCCATGTGCTGCCATGTGCTCGCCATGTGCTCTGTCCTACCTTCCTGTTAACTGCTCTTGAAATCTGCCTAGAGACGAGTTATATTTAGTTTCTTTTGCTTTGCACATGCTCAGTTGAGCTCGTAGCTGTCCATGCAGCTGTTCCGAGTTTATAAATGTCAGGATGTGTCTACTAGAAGTAGAAACTGTTAGCTCCACCCACTTGTCGACTGTGCATTTCTTGTATGACCTTATATGTATCTAAAACCAGCATTTGTGTTTGTACCGCCTTCATTTGAGCCCCTGTGTGGGTATAAAAGGACCAAGGTCCTTCCATTCAGTGTGCTACTTCATGCATTACCGAAGGGTGCTGTGTGAATGTAGCTCCACCTCATGAGGTTTAATAAACTCTGTCTTTTCTATTCCAGTTTCTGTGCCAACTTCTTCTTAGCGGTCTGAGGACTCTGTGCAAGGAAGGGTGAACTCCTAAGCACTGGTAGGCCTTGTTGAGGCTCACCACTACAGCGGTGTTGGGCTCGTTGGATAGGGAGAGGATGAGCTGGGTGTCGTCTGCGTATGACACGATGTTGAGTCCATAGGTTCTGACAATGGGGGCGAGTGGAGCCATGTAGACGTTGAAGAGCGTCGGGCTGAGGGAGGAGCCCTGGGGGACTCCGCAGGTGGTAGGTGTAGGGTCCGAGAGGAAAGGGGGGAGTCTGACCCGCTGCGTCCTGCCGGAGAGGAAGGAGCGGATCCAGTCGAGGGCCCTGGCCTGGATTCCTGCGTCGTAGAGTCTGCGTATTAGGGTGCGGTGGGAGACTGTGTCGATCGCCGCTGATAGGTCGAGGAGGATGAGGGCTACTGTTTCTCCTTTGTCCAGTAGGGTGCAGATGTCGTCTGTTGCGGCGAGGGAGGGCGGTTTCCGTACTGTGGTTTTTTCTGAAGCCGGATTGGGAGGAGTCGAGGATGTTGTGTTCTTCAATGAATGTGGCGAGTTGGCTGTTGATGGCTTTCGATGACTTTCGCTGAGAACGGGAGCAGGGAGATGGGTCTGTAGTTTTTGAGGTCGGTGGGGTCCGCTGAGGGTTTCTTTAGGAGGGGGTTGACCTTGGCGTGTTTCCAGTTGTCGGGGAACGAGGCGGTCACCAGGGAGCGGTTGATGGTGTGGCGGAGCATGGGTGCGATGGTGTCGGCGGCTCTGTTGAAGATGTGGTGGGGGCAGGGGTCCGTGGGGGCCCCTGAGTGGATTGACTTCATTGTCTTCAGTGTGTCTTCGGTGGTGAGGGCTGTCCAGTCGTCAATCGCTGGTTTCCGGGTGTCGGGGGTGGTTGGTGAGGGTTCAGTGTGTTGGTTGTCTTCGCTGAGGTTGTCGAGATGCTCTTGATTTTGTGGTGGAAAAAGGTGCTGAGTTTGTCGCAGAGGTCTTGTGAGGGAGGGATGTCGATAGACTCGCTTAGTGGGTTGGGCGAACTCCTTGATGATGCTGAAGAGTTCCTTGCTGTTGTGTGCGTGGGTGGAGATTCTGTCTTCAATCGCTTTTTTCCTCGTTTCTCTGATGAGTTGATGGTGGGCGTTGGTGGCGGCTCTGAAGTTGTCGTGGGCTTCTGTCGATTTGGTGTTCCTCCAGGCCTTTTCGAGGTGGCAGCATGTGCTTCTGGACTCCTGAGTTCGGTGGTAAACCATCTGGCTTTCTTGGAGCGGGTATTGTTGTTTTTCTTTAGGGGGCTATGGTGTTGGTGCTGTCCGAGATCCATCTATGCAGGGTTCGGGCTGCGGTGTTGGGGTCGCTGCTTTCCGCGATGGTTGGGGTGGAGTTGTTGAGTGAGGAGGTGAGCTGGTCGTCGGTGATTTTGGTCCAGTTTCTTCGTGGAAGCAGGTGCTGGTGTCTGTGGATGGTGGGTGTTCTGAAGGTGAAGTGGACGCAACAATGGTCGGTCCATGGTAGTTCGGTGGTGTGGCTGAAAGTGATGGAGTTTCCTGTAGTGAAGAGGGGGTCGAGGGTGTGTCCTGCTGAGTGCGTGGCTCGGTCACGATCTGGCGCAGTCCAATGTTGTGGAGGTTGTCCAGGAGGGATGTGGTGTTGGGGTCCAGTTGGTTGTCGAGGTGGAAGTTGAGGTCTCCCAGCAGGGTGTAGTTGGTGGATGCGATGGCCTGCGGGGAGATAATGTCCGTGATGGAGTTGGCGAAGGGTCCGCGGGGTCAAGGGGGTCGGTAGATGAGGGTTCCTCGGAGGGTGGCAGAGGGGCTGGCCAGTATCTTGAAGTGAAGGTGTTCCATCAGTTCTGTGGGCTCGTCAGGGAGTGTGCTCAGGCGGAGGCTGGATTTGTGGACGATGGCGATTCCTCCTCCTGGGCGGGTGGGGCGGTCCTTCCTGGAGCTCTTGTATCCTTGGGGGATGGCGATGGCGATGTCCGGTCCCGAGGTGGTGTTGGTCCAGGTTTCGGTGAAGAACGCTACGTCCGGGTGGTGCTGTCGAGGAGGTCCCAGATTTCTGTGGCGTGTTTGTGGAGGGATCGGACGTTGAGGAGGATGCATTGCAGGGTCTTCGGTTCGGTTGTGTTCTTGTGGGCGGGTTGTGCTGGATCCGTGTTCTTGGCGGTGCTGCAGGTGTGCCGGCAGTGGTGACAGCTGAAGGGTCCGTGGGAGTCGGCTGGTGATGCTAGCTTGCAGTTGTTGTTGCGGCCTGGGTTGAGTGCGTGGAGTGCTGCTGGGTCGTAGCGTTGGCGGGGCGGAGGTCCAGGGTTTCTGGCGCTGGTCGCGGACGGGCGCAGACGGGCGTGCAGAAAGGTGAAAGATAAAAGAAGGTAGAAAAATGAGTGAAAACAAGTGAAAGGGCAGAGCGAGAGGAAGGGAAAATGAGCAGAAATAAGGCACAAAAGAGCAGAGATGCAGAAAAGTGCAGAAAGGTGAAAGATAAAAGAGGGTAGAAAAACGAGTGAAAACAAGTGAAAGGGGAGAGTGAGAGGAAGGGAAAATGAGCAGAAATAAGGCACAAAAGAGCAGAGATGCAGAAAAGTGCAGAAAGGTGAAAGATAAAAAGGGTAGAAAAATGAGTGAAAGAGCAGAGTTAGAGGAAGGAGACAGAGGTCCACTGGACCACCAGGGATGAGGCGCAGGAAACCTGCGGGTGGAGGAGGGCCTCGATCACCAACACTCGAGAGTGCAGGGGCAGGGGCAGGCCTCACTTAATGGTGGAGCTGCGAGGGTGTGAGAGCAATTTCACTGACAATGAGTCAGTGGTCTTGCTCGCCTGTCTCCGCAGTGGCCGCCATTAAGTAGGGGTCGGGAGGGCTGGACAGCTGGGAGGCGGGGAGGGGAGCTGGATTGGACCGGTCGCGCTGGGGGGAGGGGCCGCGTGGCAGCAGCGGCGGGGAAAGGTAAAGAGAGGAAATAAGGGATAAAGAAAAATGGGAAAATAGGCAGAAATAAGGCACAAAAGAGCAGAGATGCAGAAAGGTGAAAGATAAAAGAGGGTAGAAAAACGAGTGAAAACTAGTGAAAGGGCAGAGCGAGAGGAAAGGAAAATGAGCAGAAATAAGGCACAAAAGAGCAGAGATGCAGAAAAGTGCAGAAAGGTGAAAGATAAAAGAGGGTAGAAAACGAGTGAAAACAAGTGAAAGGGCAGAGCGAGAGGAAGGGAAAATGAGCAGAAATAAGGCACAAAAGAGCAGAGATGCAGAAAAGTGCAGAAAGGTGAAAGATAAAAAGGGTAGAAAAACGAGTGAAAGAGCAGAGTTAGAGGAAGGAGACAGAGGTCCACTGGACCACCAGGGATGAGGCGCAGGGAAACCTGCGGGTGGAGGAGGGCTCGATCACCAACACTCGAGAGTGCAGGGGCAGGGGCAGGCCTCACTTAATGGTGGAGCTGCGAGGGTGTGAGAGCAATTTCACTGACAATGAGTCAGTGGTCTTGCTCGCCTGTCCCTGCAGTGGCCGCCATTAAGCTAGGGGTCGGGAGGGCTGGACAGCTGGGAGGCGGGGAGGGAGCTGGATTGGGCTGGTCGCGCTGGGGGAGGCGCGGGGCAGCAGCGGCGGGGAAAGGTAAAGAGAGGAAATAAGGGATAAAGAAAAAAGGGAAAATAGGCAGAAATAAGGCACAAAAGAGCAGAGATGCAGAAAGGTGAAAGATAAAAGAGGGTAGAAAAACGAGTGAAAACTAGTGAAAGGGCAGAGCGAGAGGAAGGGAAAATGAGCAGAAATAAGGCACAAAAGAGCAGAGATGCAGAAAAGTGCAGAAAGGTGAAAGATAAAAGAGGGTAGAAAACGAGTGAAAACAAGTGAAAGGGCAGAGCGAGAGGAAGGAAAATGAGCAGAAATAAGGCACAAAAGAGCAGAGATGCAGAAAAGTGCAGAAAGGTGAAAGATAAAAAAGGGTAGAAAAAGGAGTGAAAGAGCAGAGTTAGAGGAAGGAGACAGAGGTCCACTGGACCACCAGGGATGAGGCGCAGGAAACCTGCGGGTGGAGGAGGGCTCTCGATCACCAACACTCGAGAGTGCAGGGGCAGGGGCAGGCCTCACTTAATGGTGGAGCTGCGAGGGTGTGAGAGCAATTTCACCGACAATGAGTCAGTGGTCTTGCTCGCCTGTCCTCGCAGTGGCCGCCATTAAGTAGGGGTCGGGAGGGCTGGACAGCTGGGAGGCGGGAGCGGGGAGGGGAGCTGGATTGGGCCGGTCGCGCTGGGGGAGGGGCCGCAGGGCAGCAGCGGCGGGGAAAGGTAAAGGGAGGAAATAAGGGATAAAGAAAAAAGGGAAAATAGGCAGAAATAAGGCACAAAAGAGCAGAGATGGTGTGTGTGGGCGGACACTTGTCTGCATTATTCATGGAATGAATAAATCTACTATGCCTCTGTGAACCCACCTATCTTGATTTTGTTGGAGTGAGTGCCTTTTGTGGTCCGGACCTGCGGTGTATTCCCTCCTAGCAAATATATATATATATATCGACATGTGACTCCAGCACTGGCAGCTGGGGCAGCAACAACCAAAGAAGGGCTTCTCGTCCAGCGTACCCCAACTACAATGTTCCTACCTACCCCGGTCCCCCTTTCTGGCAATTCCCCATCTACCCTCAAGGTCAGCCCCAATTCTTCCCTACGAGTAACCCTCCTTTTTTAGACAGAGGTTGGGGCAGAGGAAGAGGGCGAAAAAGAGGGATGCAGAAACAAGTTCAGTGGCAAGATCAACCACCACACACAATAGAGACGAGGAGCAGGACCAGGGGAAAGAGAAACTAGTGGTGAACCTTTCACATAGGCCACTCACAGAGACGGAAAAGGCAGTACTAGAAAAAGGACTAGGCTATGTCCCCACTCCCAGGGTTGACAAATTCCGGGACAACTGTGAGATACAAAATTTCTTCAGGAAAATCCATCTAAAAGCTTTCTTTCAAGACAAACCCCAGATTATTCTAGAGGACACTGGGCTACGGAATCCATCTACCTTCACACCCAACAACAGCATGATTCCTCCTGAAATATTGACTTTTGAGCAAGCCGTACTCAAAGATCTGTCAGAGACCTCTAGTAGGGCCCCTTTCCATAACCTCTCAACAGCTGAATTACTAGCAGCCAGATCCCTTGCAGATGACACCAGCATTACCATTAAGCAAGCTGATAAGGGAGGGGCAACTGTGATCTTGTCAACTACTGATTATGACATTGAGTGCCAACGCCAACTCAGCAACGCGAGGTATTACACTCCTATCACTGATAACCCCACTTCGCGTCTTGCCACCACGATTGCCCTCATGGTGTTCAAAGCGGAGACAAACGGCTGGATTAACAAAAAGGAGGCAGATTTTCATATAACTAAAGAACCCAAAACTCCTTATTTCTATACCCTGCTTAAAATCCACAAGGGTGTAACACTAGTCCCTGGGCGGCCCATAGTCTCTGGTATAGGCTCACTCTTGGAGCCTTTATCAAAATTCTGTGACCACTTCCTTCAGCCACTAGTGAGACAAACTCCCTCTTTTGTGCGCGATACCACAGACATTCTGCGCATAATAGAGGAGGCACAAGACACAGACGAGATTAACCTTCTTGTCACATTGGACATTGAGGCATTGTATACCAACATTCCTCAACGTGCCACTCTGACTGTCATTGAGGCAGCCCCTGAAAAAGTTGAATGGACCTCACCGACCCCTGTTTCATTCATCATGGAATGTGCCACTTTGGCACTAACAGAGATTTTCTTTGAGTTCAAGAAACAACTCTTCATCAATCCCAAGGTACTTCCATGGGAAGTACCTTTGCCCCTAGAGTAGCCTGCCTATATATGGCTGCTTTTGAGGAGAATGTCATCCTGCATCCAAGCAACCCATATACCAGTAATCTGAGGTTGTGGAAAAGGTTCATTGATGACATTCTCATCTTTTGGAAGGGAGACTTATCCACCTGCAAGGACTTTTGCAATTGGATCAATACACAAAACGAATACCTGAACTTTACTCACACTATATCAGATACCTGCATACCATTTTTGGATCTGAGCATCAGACTCAACGATGAACAGTTGAGCACTACCCTTTACAAAAAGCCCACAGACAGAAACAGTTTGTTACTGTACAGTAGCCACCACCCGAGAGCCCTCAAAGATAACTTGCCTTTTGGGCAATTTTTGTGCATTAGGAGAAATTGCAGCTCTATAGCGGACTATAAGACTGAGGCTCAATCCCTAGCAATCAATCTCAGACAAAGGGATTACCCACAACGTCATGTCATGAACTCCATGAAGAGAGCGAGAAATAATCCCCATTAGGCTTTGTTGGAAGTGACCCCCAAAGAGCCTATAGATGCCCTTACATGCGTTACTTCTTTTACACCAGACTCCACTCGCATCAAAGGCATCATTAAAAAACACTGGGGGATTCTGACCACCGGGACCCTACAGATGCCGACACCCAGGTTTGCCTTTAAACTAACACGAAATCTTAAAGACATTCTTGTACATACAAGGCCTAAGACTCAGGGCATTAATGAACAAAGATCTCTTTGGGATCTCCCTCCATTCAAGGGCCATTACCCTTGTGGCTCATGCGCAGTATGTCGTCAGACTACACCCACGAAGGAGATAACCCTTTCGGACACCTTCATATGGAAACTGACGATACATTCTAACTGCAATACCACCCACTGCATCTACCTGGTCACCTGCCCTTGCAACATGAAGTACATAGACATGACCATGAGGATGGTCGAATTGCGCATCACAGAGCATAAGAGCAATATTCGTTGCCAACGGGTAACCACTAAGATGTACACACATTTCAAGGAATTCAACCACTCCCCAGACACCCTCCGTTGGTTGCTACTTGAAGCCCACCCTCAAACCACACAGAGAGCATTGTTCAGGATAGAACAAAGATGGGTACATCGACTCTCCACTCACCGACAGGGATTAAATGATGACATTCCCTGGGGGTCTCTTTCTAACACATGATCAGACCAATTTTCAGCATCACACTTAGGGTCCAGACACGGTTCTACTCAATATAACACGCCACATCTGGGTTATCACTGTGTCAATAGGTGTTATATAGGACCTATCTGTATACCAGACCTCTTGACCATGACGCGCCCCCAGTTTTACACATTCCTTTGCACATGAGTCACCATCGTGCTTGACAGCACTTCTCCGTCTGTGATACAACCTCTTTGCCTTTTGATATGGTATCCCAGTGGTTATTCGCCCACCGGCCTCCATTGATCCACCCTTGTCCACTGTAGTGATTCCATTACACTACCTGAACCGGGGCATTTGCACACTACAAGATGGCCGCCATTTTCATAACATTAACCACTTCCGGCCCTGACGCGTCAGCTACCTGCCACAGCTATGGCGTGTCGGATGCCTGCCACTCCCCTAACCAGGAACCGGTGAGTATATCTGCGCCTCAGTGAGACAACAGTTCACCACCCGGTTCCGGCGGAGAGGTGTAGGTCGTTCAGACTACACTGTTGAATTCATGGTGAGTATGCCTGGATTTAGGAGTAGCCCCGACCCGACCTCCAGCGACGTGGGAGGTAAGCTCTCGGTTAGCGTAGCAACTGACTTTGGTGCCAGACACGCCTTCCAACATGGAGCTGGTCTACCACAGTGCCGTTAGTGAGCACAGGAGCATGGCAGAGCCCCGTCTGTCAGCCCGGTGCTTTCACTCCTGTGGGTATCGGCCTGGCGGGCGTGAGCGGTGTCATGCCCCTTAGTAGCTCGGGCCTCTGGGGGGCCTTTATCCTGCTCTTTGCCGGAATACGTGCGCCAGAGCAGACGCGGCGCTCTCCTTACTTCTTACCTGCAACTTGCTATTGTTTCAGGGGTGTCAGGTTACTTCGTGTATCCAGCATCATTTACCTGAGACCCATTTCATCATGTTTCCCTAGGGCACAATACTTTATGTGTCTCCAACACCTGCCGGATACTGTTGAGGCGAGACTCTTAGTATAATTAGGTGAGTCCCTATGCCCCTCACCGGCCTCTGCCGCTCGCAGCCACCGCTAATTTCTCATTTTTAATTTAATTTTTAAATAGAGAGCTCCATATTGCGAGGTTCTCTCACCACATATTGGTATCACCTTGTACCACTTATTGTGTGATAGTATTGCCACTTCTGCACACATTAAGGGTCACTAATAAATGGTTACTGTGAGAGAGATATGTTGTCACGATTATTATGCTGCCATTGACGTTGCTGTGGTTTTTATTATTTTTCTTTTAGGTCGTCCTTTGCAGCTGTGGGTACCTTACCCACAGAGTTTACACGTGGTAGGTAGGTTTTCCACCTTCCACGGTGTGTAGATAGTTTTTTCACTAGGTCCTGATGAATTGCCACTGATCCCCCAGACTATTTGGCAAGAAACATGTCGACCCTTTGAGAATAGAGCGCAGTTATTCTGAACCATAACCTCAGATAGTCGCCACTCTTCTTTTTTAACCAGGTGGGGAGGCCACCTTGAATGAAAATCATTTCTTGGACTCCCCAACCTGTTTTATTCACTTTCACTACACCACATCTACACTTTTTAGGTCCTCACCTCCACTTCACCAAACGGCAAGGAACAAAAGATCTCCGCTAAAGAGCCCCTCTATGGGTGCCCGTCGGGTATTGCAGAGCCGACCTGACGAGGAGCAGGCCCATATGATGAAGCATGACACCTAGCTGGCTGGGTGTGTGAGGGGCCCTAGTTCCGAAAGGAGGATTTCTCCTCCGGCGGATCATTGGAGGCCTCTTGGTGACAACGTTATATAGTGTCTCTCTCCTTACTTGTCTTGACTCACCTAAGGAACTGCATACCCTCTTTTCTCCACTATAGGCTTGGGCATGTATGCTGGACCTTTCTAAAAGCCCTTGTGTCCCCCTCTTTGTTGATTAATTGCAATTTATTGGCATTTAGTGGGTGCATGTATGACACAGGTGTCATGTGCCTCTGTGCTCGGGCATTCACATGCAGCAGTATGTAGACATTATTTATAGGAGGGCATGTTTGAAGGCCTATGGCTGTTTAGAATAAACCCCCCAGCAGTACATTAAGAGATGTGTACAAAGTTCATTACTGAGCTCTCTGTTTAGATTATAAGTTAATGATTCTAAAGAGCTAGGATCTGAAGGGGGTGTGCAGGGACAGAATGTAAATGAATCTAATGGGGTCGATGCCCAATTGGTCACCTGGACCAAAGCCTCCTTTTTGTGTACCAAAGATGATTTAGGGCTGTATCCCATCACCAACACCACCCTTCTTCACCATGCTAAGGTCTCTCCCAGCAGAGACTACTCAACAATGCCTTTCTAGCACGACTTACCTTATGAAATTATTCCCACAGCTGGGTTGCAGAACTGTCCACTCAAATGGTACAAGGATGTGGCTTAACGGCTCGGGCGGCCAACTTTGAAGCTGGGGAACCAGGTTCGAGTCTGGTGGGAGGCTCAAACATCCTGTGATTCTGGGCAAATCACTTAATCTCTCCCTGCCTAAAAATGAATGTGTCTGTCTGTAATGCAACTGGTGCTCATGTAAAGCGCTCTGATACCTTCAGGCCTAGCTCGTGCTATATAAAACTGCAGCAAAAAAAATGTATATCAGTTCTGGCCAGATGGTTTCTTGGTGAGAAGCAGAAATCACATGGCGGGAGCTTTCTTCTTCTGTGCAGAGTGGGTTTCCTATTCCTGCGAGGAAGCTGTGCACAGCTGATGTCTGTTGGGGGATTTGGAACCTCCACTAGACACACATCAGCAATAGTCTCCGAAGCTTTTGAAAGGGGGAGGTGAAGGGGAGAGCGGCTCTCGGGCAGTGCTCGAAAGAAAGCCTCACACCATGTCCCTGGCCTAGCCCCACATAAGTTACCTCATGGTTGGTGAGGGTGATATCCATGGAACAACAGATGTCAAACGGATAGTCTCATTCATGGAAAAGCTACCCATCTGAAGAAATGTCACAAAACACAGACAGTCCATTGCAAATGTTCTACAGGGAAATTGAAACCTTTCAGGAGGGGTCCGAGAAGATGCACCAACAATGAAGATCATTTCTTGAATACGTTTCAGGATAGTTGAGAAGGTGATGACAGGAACTTTGAAAGGAAAAATAAATGTTTGGACATTTTCTGTGCAGAAAAGCTTGAAAAGAGTACTGGGTGCGTTTGCCATTGAGTCAAAAATGTAATTTTTCTTTAGAAAATCACATTGATTGATGTTTAAACTGAAAAGCAAAAAATCCACTAAAGAGAGTGAGCAATGACCTTTGTATAACTTTGGTAACTGATGATTCTACCTCACTTGCCCACTAGTAACAACTTTCTATCCTGAACATGGGTACACTTGCTACTATTTGTAAAGGTTTTTTATCATGGGCTTATCATACCGCTTTTATAGAACTCTGAATTTTTACATTGGCTACTATTTGTAAATGTTTTTATTAATTACACAATACAATTGACTATGACACTAGTAACAACTTTTTATTCTCAACATGGGTACACAAAGCTGCCACTGCTGCTAACAAACCTACAACCTCCATGGACTACCAACCTCTCACCTAAGGCTTAGATATATTCATATACACATCATCAGCACTTCACTCAAATGTAGGCATGCTGCTTCACACTGGCCAAAAGGCAGTATGATGGTGCAAAAGATAAATCAGTGAAATGAATACTCAAACATGTTACAAATAAAAGCAATACTTCTCACAGGTACCATATATCCTTCTGTGTCTTGCAACTAAGCATGAAACAGCGTCCGTGCTACTCGACAGCAGTTAGCAGCTTAATTGTTACTTGTAAACCCGCACTCAGCTTTGGACAGTCTGAAGTGGACGAAGGAGGCTTTTTTTATGCCAAGCTGTGTGGGGACATGCAATATTACTAGGCGAAAAAACTGCTAAGGTTGTCTTGCAACCTGCAGACTGAACTACGCCACACCTAGATACTGCACAAAGGTTGAAAAGTTGTCCCCTTTGCTTGCCACGTTGATGAGAAAACCATCACTTTCTAGCAATTTGTCGCACAAATACCCTTATTTGAAAGAAAACGATTTTCCCTTTAATATATTTTGGAGAAAACAGATGTTCTATAAAATTCCATTCGGCATGGAAAAGTTCCGCAAAAGGCAAACTTACATACAAAAGTTCTTCATATATTTTACAGACATGTCTGTGTTCAATTAGGATGAAAAGTATCTCGGTGTGTGGAGAAAAACTTGGCAGGGTTAAGGTGGAGGTAAAGCATGAAACTTGCAAACTTTCTGAAGTCGAAAATTGTGAATTTTGCAAAACTCTGTGAGAGAAAGTCAAAGTTTGTGCATTTTAAATCTTACACTAACGACCAGACATGAAACTCATATCTGTTGTACAATGTGCTTGAAAATAGTTGAAATATTATGAGTACATTCATAGTTATTCTCTGGCCACCCCCTCCTCATATATACATGGTGCTGCACTGTCCATAAATGCATAATATTTTTATTCAGCACAATGCAGAATTCACAAAAGCGGTTTTAAATCTTTGTTAAACTTACTAGCCACTGGCAGCGCGCACTAAGCTTTCGGCAGTATGGAGAAAATTAGCCCTTTATTCTTGTAATGTTAATAAATTGAGAAACACTACAGAGTAATCGAAACACTGTCTGTTTATGGTACAATACCTAAAAATACTTTCTAATTGTTTTAAGACTGACAAATATGGCCGACTGTTATTTAAGAAAATGGCACTGTAAACATTTTATTAAGAGCTACATCTTTTTATACCATCCCCAACGGTCGATTAACAAAAGCTGATTTTTTTATACCATCCCCAAATGTCAATTTAACGTTTGGATAAAAAAGTGCTAACCAAGAGGGAGTTGGTTCTCTGGGCTATCAAGATTTAAGAGCAACTTCCTAATAACTGGCATCTCTTGTGGGTGGGGGCTATTGGAATTTCCTAACTCCAGCTTTTTGTCCTTCATCTATGAAGTTGTATTAAACTCTAATGGGCGTGGTATAAGCTCCTGCGTGTTGAGTAGACCCTGTTATTTAGCCGACACTGCAATAATTTGCATAGGGGCATGATCTGTAGAAGGGGTCTAGATCAAGGAGGGTCTCATCCTAGTTAAAATAGAAAATAACCTTGTAGAGTTATAGTGCTATCTGCCAAATGGCATAGGTTGGGCTGATGTCATTATGTGGTCTTGGACGGTGCACACACATGATAGTACTGCCCAATTAAGCGCCTGACATTGGTACAGTGTCTTGTTTTGTAATTCAGATTCTATCAATTTGGAGCTATCTTGCCTCCCTGAAACAAAGAGTAGACCAGCTTGCTTGATGACCAGCAATCCGGGCACCAGAAGTGACAGGCAGCATCTCTCTTTTCTCACTTTGTGGGAATAATTGATATCCTGGAGACCACACACCTGGGACATGATTTCCCGTGTTAACCTAGCCTAAGGAGACACAAACCTGAGATTATTTCCTGTATTCACCTAGCCTAAGGGGACACAAACTGGAGACATTATTTCCTGTGTAAACCTAGCCTAAGGAGATACAAACCTGAGATTATTTCCTGTGTAAACCTAGCCTAAGGAGATACAAACCTGAGATTATTTCCTGTGTAAACCTAGCCTAAAGAGACACAAACCGGAGTCATGATTTCCTGTGTAAACCTAGCCTAAGGAGACACAAACCTGAGATTATTTCCTGTGTAAACCTAGCCTAAGGAGACAAAAACCGGAGTCATGATTTCCTGTGTAAACCTAGCCTAAAGAGACACAAACCGGAGTCATGATTTCCTGTGTAAACCTAGCCTAAGGAGACACAAACCTGAGATTATTTCCTGTGTAAACCTAGCCTAAAGAGACACAAACCGGAGTCATGATTTCCTGTGTAAACCTAGCCTAAGGAGACACAAACCGGAGTCATGATTTCCTGTATTCACCTAGCCTAAGGGGACACAAACCAGAGACATGATTTACTGTGTAAACCTAGCCTAAGGAGACACAAACTGGAGACATTATTTCCTGTGTAAACCTAGCCTAAGGAGACACAAACCTGAGATTATTTCCTGTGTAAACCTAGCCTAAAGAGACACAAACCGGAGTCATGATTTCCTGTGTAAACCTAGCCTAAGGAGACACTGTTGAAAGGAGTTTAGTTATCAAGGGCAGATTAGGAGCTGCCAGTATAAGAATAGATACAAAGTCTAAGTATAAATGCATCATACCACACTCTAATGCGAGACCCTGTGTAGCCCCCCCCATCTAGACCATGTATATACTCTGTGTAGCTAGGAACAGCGGGCATGTGTTTTGCTATTAATCCAAGATAGAACAGTTCAAATTGAAAATGTCATAATTTCGACCCCTAACGATTCTGACCAAATGGGGGTCTAAATCTTTCATTGCTGAATGTGTTTCAACTGTTAGATTCACGCCTTGGATACGTTAAACACTGCACCTTCGCACTTACTGGAGCACTCAAGCTTTGCATTATTTGTAAATACAGATTTTTACAATATACTGTATAAATAAAGCATAATGGTGTGGTGCTCCATATTTGCAGTATAAACAAATCATATGATTAATTTCCTGAGGTACAAAACCTTGACTTTTATTTATTTATTTTATTTATTTGTCAAGTTTTGTATAGAGCAAACTTGACCCGAAGGTATCAGAGCGCTTAACAGCATTTGCACATCCGTCATACCATGTGCTACAATTGTAAGTATAGATGCATAGTGGCCGAATGGACCGAAAGTACAATAAGCATCAAGATATACAGGTGATACAGTTTTGGGGTATATATGTACGATGATAAGTGAGGTACCTATGGAATATAAATATATAAAGGACACTTTAGTAGTAGATACAGTGCACATATAAATAGTGCGAAACAGATTTAGTATAGCAGCATGTGTGCAGACTATATGTGGAGTACATAAAATATATAACAGTACGAGGTAGATATTTGAGGTAGCCAAAGAGGATGTAATAACGGTGAGGGCGTAAGGTACTGTTTTCTCAGCTGTAGTGCTGCCCAGATGTGTTTAGAGGTTGTGGGGGAGTTTGACAACTAACCAGTCTGATGGATTAAGGGTGTGAGATTAAGAATTTGTTAAAGAGGAGACGTTTCAGTTACTTCTTGAAGTGAGGGAGTGATTGTCCCGTAAATCTTGAGGTAGCGAGTTCCATATTCTAGGAGAGTTCCCTGAGAATGAGTCAGTGAGAGATTTCTCTTTCTTAAATTTTGGTGGAATCAGGAGAAGACATTCTTTAATGCTGACCCATTACATTGCCTGTTTGGCATTTCAATGAATCAGAAGAAACAAACTTTTCCCACTCAACTGGTTAAGAGAAGGTGCATGACACGAGACCAACAGAAGATTCTCCTAGCGCTTAGTGGCTTCATTCCAAGCACATTGCCCATTGAGTGCAATAGGTGATGTATCAGGTACATCGTTAGTGGCGCTGACAATGATGTGTCTAATTTCGTCATGTTGCAATGAGATTTTCATTGTCTGACTACAGGCATGTTCTGTGGTTGTGGAACTCAACTCATCCAGTGCCTCAAAAGGAGACACTTTTACTCCCCTAAAAATACCAAGACTGACCGTTACTTTTACACTCAGCCTTCTATACTAGGCTAACCACGCCCGCTCATCGGATGGCTTTTTTTGTGGCCCAGAATCTGCTAAAAGATCCACATTCAGACAACCTTGTAAATAGATTTTGTCACCCTAGTAGACCTTCATAGTATTTAATATTATGTTTGATTTATCTCAAAACTATTAATTTTGTTTTAGGTATTGATTTTGTTTTCATACACATCTAGCAGTATAATCAAAACACTAACAGAATTGCAATTGTGTGGTTTTTTTTTTTTTTTAATATCTGCTCCTCATTACCACCTCTGATGGCACAAAGTAACTGTGTGCATCCTGCAGTACTACTGGAGAATAAAAGAACAATTCATGGGCACCTCTCGACTTTACTTAGTTTGTCAATCTTAGGATGTGGACACTATAGTAGCCCAGCTATAGTGTCTAGAAACTCTGCGCACCACTACGACTGCCGACAGCTGGAATCTCACAGTGAGTAGAAGGGTTATCATCTGGATTTTGGAGGCAGTGAATAGTAATTACATAATACACTATTTAGGTTTATGGCATTTTTATTTAACCAGTATTTCATTTGAGGAGGATCGCATTATCCTGCCCTCTGTCAATGATGGAATCCTCAAAGGGTCACGAAAAAAGTTGGGCCTTTTCTACCTATTATTAGATGTTTAGTCATTTGTGAGCCAGTAAATACTGGCATGGATATTGAACGTAGTGAGAGTTACATCACTGAAACTGTGCTTCATAGAGGCTTCTCATTTCATAAAGAACTGCCATTACCTTCTCGCCGTTGCTCCTTGTCTCAGTCATTATCATAAGCTTTATTCGATTGAACTTTCAGTCATAAAAGCACAGAGCATGAAATACATTAAACATATTTAAAATGGTCATAATAATACAGTACAAGGGTAAGAAACATAAAACTTCTCTACACATTCAAAAGGCACAGTTATAGTAAATGACCAATATATGTCTGAGGATTGGCACTATCTCTTCTTAACAGCTAAATCATATTTAACTAAATTAATTACAGCAGTTATTATTATGTATCTGGTGCATGGCCATATCTCTTCCTTGTAGCTAAGGCACATTTAATAAAAATCAATCACCACAAAACAAATTTGTGGGGTGTCCAGTTTTTGCAATACGTTAAAAGCCATCCTATATTGTCTACAAAATGCTGCACAGAGAACTGGAACAAGGAAACCTTTCCTAAGAGGAGAGTGCAAACTACAAAAAACGTAAAGTGCAAAGTGCTTTGTTTAACAATTGGGTTGCAGGGACAATGAGGGAGATTAGAAAACCAGGAACCCTGACAGGGGAACGCTACACAGGAAGTGAATTAAATTAAAACAAAATTTGGTAAGAAAAAATCTGTACTCCCCATTGTGAGTAAGTGACAGATAAAACTCCATCCCCCATGAGGATTTAATGGGAAGATAGTTTAGAGCTGTCTGTGATTGATACAAAACTCCCTGGCAACCTGCTTCTTTCCATTTGTAAAACAGCTCTTTCGCCAGTATTTTGGAAATAGTGTCTGAATTCAAATAATACCCCTCAATTCCCCAAGATACTAAAAGTGGATTTTACATGTTCCAGCCAGGGGATAGCCCCAGTGTTGCCCAAGTGGAGGCAGTCTAGGATGATCTCCCTTGTAAGGATAGCTTCTGGGGTCAACCAAATTCTTACCCATAGAAGTAATGGGCTGATTTTAATTCTGACTTCTAAATAGGTAACACCAAGTTCCCTATGACAAGCTATAGTATAAAGTGACTGAGGTACTGCCAATACATGATGCAGAAATGTATTTTCAATTGTCTGGAAAGAAGCATTATTTTTATACCCCACACACCTGCTCCATAGGTCCCTATCATAACACATTTAGGATTATGAATTGCAAACAGTTCCTGCAGTGTTTTTTGACCCAACCTTCTAGCAAAATATAAAATGGAATCAATTGATCTCTGAAAGTGAAGGGAGCGTGATTTAAATAAAAATTCCCAACTCATTTTAGAATGAAACTCAATTCCCAAATAAGTAAAACTATTTACTTTGGCTATCTCTGTGCTGCCTAGTTGGAATTTAATGGTTCTTGTTCTTTTTGGGCCCACCTTCATAGCAAAGGATTTACTTAGGTTTATTTTTGTACCAAGGGTATCCATGAAATATTTAAACCCATCTAATAGGGTTTGCAACCTCATAGCTGTTCATGCAATCAGCATGGCATCATCTGCATAAAGGAGAGCAGGAATTGATAGATCCTTAAATGTGGGTAGATCTTTCTCTATACCACGAAGCGATTCCTCCGAGCCATTGATATAAATTAAGAACAGCATCAGGGCGATAAGACAGCCTTGCTGGACACCCATCCTGGACCTGATTTCAGGAGAAAGTTCCCTGATAATCCCATACCGTATTTTCACCATGGTGTCTGAATGCATCCTATACAGCATGCTTATCAAAGGTTTATCAAACCCTAGTTGATCCATGATGGTCCACAGGACCAGGCGGTTGACCATGTCAAATGTGGTGGAGAGGTTCATAAGCTCAATGTGTATGGACCCCGCCTTTACGCAGACATTTTCCCAGGATCAGTTGGAGATTTAGTCACTGATTGATTGTGCCAAAACCTTTATGGAACTCATATTGTGCCCTAGAGAGTAACTGCCTCTCCTCTATCCAAGCCTCCAATATGGATGCAATGACTGTGCTCAAGATTTTACATGAGCTATCCAAGAGGGAAATTGGTCGGTAGCAGCTAGGCATATTTTTGTTCCCCTTCTTAAAAATCGGTACCAACACTGCCTCTTTCTAAGATGGGATAAGTTTACCCAAAATAGGAGCCCTGAACACATTTGTTAAAATCAGTGACCACAAGGGTATATTAGATTTAAGAAGGTGCATAGAGCCCCATACGGGCCTGGAGCTTTTCTTGAGCAACTCTGAATAATTGCAGTTGCTACGTCCTTGACCTGGATAGACTGACTTAGTAAGGAGAGATCTTCTTGAGTAGATTGAATATCAACAAGGGATGATAGTGGAGAAAGATCATTTTCACAATTGAATATGGCTGAGAAATGTTCTATCCAGGTTTGGACAATGATGTTAGTACCAATACCGGGTTTATTATACCCTGTGAAAAAGTATTTTTTCACCGTCTTCCTGAAAGTTACATTATCTCTTACAGTACTTACCTTCTCCAAGACCTCACACATCTCCTTCCTAATCTCCTCTTTCCTAAGTTCTAAGCCCTTCTTATATTCATTCCTACATAACCTAATTTCTGCCTGGGAATGGGGCTTTTTCATTAGGGCCCTTTTGAGTCGCTTGTGTGCTGTGGTACAGGTATGATTAAACCAGCCCTTCACAGGTTTATTCCTGACGGTTTTGCTTATTAACATCTTGGAAGAAATAGATGAACAGAGGTCCCCGAAGGCCTCTATGATTCTCAAGGGGGATTCTACACAGGATGTTATAACTACAAAAACACCTCTGTTTTCCTGAATTATATCATGCATGAATTTAACACTATCCATAATTTCCCATTTACGTCTTAAGCCCCCATTACTTGACAGCTCAATTGGGTGGCCAGAATTATTTTGTCCTTCCTCGGACAAGTCCAGCAAGAGAGAGACAGAGAGAGATAGATATGATTAGAGGGTTGTGATCACTGCAACACTTAGCCACTACATCAAAATCTTGCCCCAGAGAGGATATATCACTCGATATGATAAAATTATCCATGTTACTTCCCATCCCTTTGGTACTAAATGTTGGTGGGAGAGCTGCATTTGAGATTCTAAACTCCCTAGCAAAGCACAAATCCCTTGCAAATAAAACTATGAGCTGCACCCCATGTGGTACATGCTTAAAGTGTGATACATCTGTCCCTTCCGGGTCTCTCAGCCCACATGGGACGGTGATACTATCCTCACATAAGTGCAAGTTTAAATCTCCTGCCCAACTGATGAGGGCTTCCTTCCTATGCCCCTGTTGTACACTTGGGATTTCCTTTTCGAGGTCATCGATAACCTTAGTTGAATTGTCATCAAAAGCATTACAGTAAAAATAAATTAAAATAATATCAAATGAATCTGGCATTATCATTAAAATGAACTGATAAAAACAAGTAGATTTAACTTCGGTTATTTGGAGTTTAGTCAGTTTAGTAGCAAAAAATGTAGACAAAGCACCCATTGATCTTCCCTCTGTAGAGGGAGGAGCTAGAGAATTTATGAAGAAGACCCTATTAGAAAAGAAGTTGGAGATCTGGGGACCCCTTGAGAGGTAGCATTACAGATATTATTCGGGGTAATAGTACCAACTACGCAGGATGGCTCAGGGGGGGGGTGAGAAAACCCTCCATGACAAGGTTCTTGTGACTCGTTTATTGTGGTTTCCACCTTGTTTATCCACATTATCCTGAGCAAGTCAATCCTGGCCTTTCATTGATGACAAAGCTTCAAAACTGTTCTTGGTAGGCACGTTGAAAAGTAATTGTCCCATATTAGCAGAAGAGCCTACCCTAGGGTCCACATACCTCATTGGCCTACCAGGTCTATAGAAATATTCCAGTGGGAGAGCCTAAATTTTACTCTGCGTAAGTATCCTCCAATTAAGACACTGGAGCAGCATATCAACAACTTGGTTCATTTTCAACCTGAAGATAGGTTTGTTTTTCAGGTACGTGTGATCCTCAGCTCCTTGTGATGGGAACAGTGGTATGCCATTTAGAACCATTACATAGGGTGTGCATTCTGTTAGAGATTGTGGGTAAACGATACTAGACCTGCCATGATTACAGAACATAGAAATGCCAACCAAGGCCTCAGTTTTCGCTTCATTCATTTGTTCCCTCTTGGGGAATTGTGCTGTCCCTCCTAAGATATTACCATCATACTGGCTGGGGGGATGATGTGGTTCATTTGAAGCCTTGGATACCTGAGGGTTTTGCAAAATGGGTGTCTGTGATGTGCCTCTAACTTGTGAGATACAGTTAGCGATTTATGGAGGAAGCAAGCTTGGCAAAGCCGCAAGTTGGGCTTCAATAGATTCTAGGTGCAAAATTATGGAAGAGAGCTTGATGTTTAACACTTTCCCCCAAACCTCTCAAAGCAGCCCTCCATAAACCGATCCAGGATTTGCCTGTTTGAAAATGAGAGAAAGGCTCCACCGTTCTGACAGGAGTGCAATGGGAGTTATTTGAATCCTGAACCTCCAATCCTACAGCATGTGGTGGTTTGGCCTGTGATTTTTATTTAGGATATTACCACTTTGCTTGGTACGAGTAGCCCTTTTAGCTTCTGATAGTATCATGGTTGGGGCTATCATGACCATCAACCACCTGGAGTGTTTGATTAATGACTTCTGAGTAGGTGATAGTTACAGGAACACGGGAGGAGAGGATATGTGGTGTGTCACTGAAACCCCAGGAGCATTTCTCGCCGGGGTCATGCCTGGAGAAATAGTTTCCAGATTCAATGATAATCTTCTATCGGTTAGTTTAATCTCCGAACATATGATCCCAATAGCCCTTTCCAACATGCGGTCAATAAAGGTGCATTTAACAGGTGGGGTCAGAACGGAGTTACTCATTGCAGGTTTCTTTTTACACATCATCAAGCAGAGATGTATATTGTCTCACTCCAAAATACGCTTAGCAAACAGTTCAACCTCTTTTTTTTAAAGAACCCCAAAAAGAAGTAGATGGAGATTATCAGTATGTTTAAACTGGAAATCAAGGGGGATGGCCTAAGACGGGCTAAGGCGCACGCCTGGGCGTGTCCCGTGCCATGGGAGTGTCTCAGTGCTATTGAGCGCCTGATGATAACAGCAGGCAGCTGCGTTCAGGCAGAGTCAACCCCTTAGGGCACAAGTCCTAAAAAAAGAAGTGGGGGGACTCTCCAAGTTAGGTAGTGTCACAGGAAGTGACATCACGTGTGCAGTAGGTCTGTCATTTGCACGTATTGCATGATTTAACAATTGAAGCTGCTCAGTACTTAAGCCTGTGACTTAAGGTCCCTGTCTGGAGGAATTAACAGCTCAAATGTGGATGAAGTGTGGTGTACAACTACATTAGTCAAGCCACTAAGTGCTGCAAGTGAGGCATACTAAAACCTGGCACCATGAACAAAAGCAGAGTTTATGCGTTGTAAAAAAATCAAACAAAACCACATGCTAGAAACTACAATTGTTATTATCAAAACTATACATTTTCTTATTCTACCTAGAACACCACCTTTAAATATACTGACAAGTTTAATACACTGTGACCATGATAAAAAAAATGCAAGGTGCACACAATACAGTTTCAACCTGATACTCTGTACATCTGTTTTTGCAGACATTATGGGACATGTTATATTACCACAGGACGTTTGACCATGGAAAATTAGTAATTAGTAAGACCGCTTATATCATTGAAAACCATCAACTAAAAAACACCCATGCGTCTGCATATCTTTTATTGTGCTGGGCTGTAGGATCTACCTCTCTAGACTGAGTATCATCCGAATGGCGATGAGCAATCAACCACCTGTTGATATATGGCATTGGATTCCACAGCGGCAGAGGAGGGCCCATGAGGTTTATAAACATTAATGAGGAAAGGTGTCTGTTTCGTATGGGTGACATTATCAAGTTCATGGTGCTGAAACCCCTTTTGCAGTCACTTGAAGTCACAGGAAGTGTGTTTATAGCCATCAAAACAGGTTGCAGTTGCTCTGGATGGGTTGATAACATCTATCCCTGATGTATGCGCTACAAATTAATCTGTCTGAGATGATGTGGCAGACCTATTGCTTGCAGACTGTGCATACAACCTGGAGAGCAAGTTATCTGACAGATTTTGATAAAACTGGGGAAGGTTTATTTTTACCTGGCCACGTGAGTCCTCCCAGCTGACTGGCACTCCTCTAAATAAGCCACTCTTAATAGCTTGTTCAGCCTCCTTCCTGTGTGTCCCTGGGAACTTCTTAAGCTTTTCAATTGCCTTTACTGAACAATTGATGAGCTGGTAAGCTCATGGCAGAGTTACTTCATACCTTTGCAGTGCTTCTGACAGTGTTCCAATTCATGAACAGCATCTGCAAAACCAGCTAGATTCAGCAAAAAATCAGAAGATATCAGGATTTTATTCAGCCCGCTGAAAGTAGACCGGTGTTTGGCATCACGAGAAGTACTTAAGCTGGACTGAACAAAATTCTGGTGAAAGGCTGGGTATGACTCCCACACTGCTCTTATTGCCCTTTTGCTAGGAGCAATCCACCGAACTGAAAATACTCACCCAATTTTCAGAATTGCAATTTCTAACTCTTTCGCACATGCAGAGAGTTCCAGCTGATTTTTGGGAGACTGGTGGTACACGGCATACAGTTTTTCGAAAAATGGCGCAATGTGCTTAAGGCCTGGCACTGTATCAACAGTGTCCGCTACACTGAGCTCATGCTGGTGGCATAGACAGTGCCATTTTACAAGAAAAGGGTATCAATCAATCAATCAATCATGTCACTTATAAAGCGCACTACATACCCGCGAGGGTCTCAAGGCGCTGGGGGAAGAGGGGGTTGGTGCTGCTACTGATCGAAGAGCCAGGTCTTGAGGAGTCTTCTGAAGGCCAGTAGGTCTTGGGTCTGTCGGAGGTTGGTGGGGAGGGTGTTCCAGGTCTTGGCGGCGAGGTGGGAGAAGGATCTGCCGCCGGCAGTCGTTTTCCGGATGCGGGGGACTGTGGCGAGGGCGAGGCTGGTCGAGCGGAGCTGGCGGGTGGGGGTGTAGAAGCTGAGTCGTCTGTTGAGGTAGGCTGGTCCGGAGTTGTGGAGTGCTTTGTGTGCGTGGGTGAGGAGCTTGAAGGTTATCCTCTTGTTGACAGGTAGCCAGTGCAGGTCTCTCAGGTGGGGTGTGATGTGGCTGCGTCGGGGATGTCGAGGATAAGATGTGCAGAGGCGTTCTGGATGCGTTGCAGCCGTCTCAGGAGCTTAGCCGTCGTTCCTGCGTAGAGGGCGTTTCCGTAGTCCAGCCTGCTGGTGACGAGGGCCTGGGTGACTGTTTTTCTTGTTTCGGTGGGGATCCACTTGAAGATCCTGCGGAGCATTCGGAGGATGTTGAAGCAGGATGAGGAAACGGCGTTGACCTGCTTAGTCATGGAGAGGGTGGGGTAGAGGATGACCCCTAGGTTGCGTACGTGGTCGGTGGGTGGCGGGGCTGTTCCCAGTGATGTTGGCCACCAGGAGTCGTCCCAGGCTGAAGGGTTGGAACAAAGGATGAGGACCTCCGTCTTGTCCGAGTTCAGCTTCAGGCGGCTGGTCCTCATCCATTCGGCGACGGCCTTCATTCCTTCGTGGAGGTGGGCTTTGGCGGTGTGAGGGTCTTTGGTGAGGGAGAGGATCAGCTGGGTGTCGTCGGCGTAGGAGATGATGTTGAGGTTGTGCTGTCGGGCGACGTGGGCGAGGGGTGCCATGTAGATGTTGAACAGCGTTGGGCTGAGGGAGGAGCTTTGGGGTACGCCGCAGATGATCTTGGTGGCCTTGGATCGGAAGGGGGCAAGGCGGACGCTTTGTGTTCTGCCGGAAAGGAAGGATGTGGTCCAGTCCAGGGCCTTCTCTTGGATCCCGGCGTCGTGAAGGCGTGTTCGTAGTGTGTGGTGGCAGACCGTGTCGAAGGTGGCTGATAGGTCCAGGAGGATGAGGGCTGCTGTTTCTCCGTTGTCTAGCAGGGTCCTGATGTCATCGGTGGTGGCGATGAGGGCGGTTTCGGTGCTGTGGTTGCTGCGGAAGCCGGACTGGGAAGGGTCCAGGATGTTGTTCTCCTCGAGGTAGCGGGTCAGTTGTTTGTTGACGATTTTCTCGGTGACCTTCGCGGGGAACGGGAGCAGAGAGATGGGTCAGAAGTTCTTGAGGTCCTTGGGGTCTGCCTTGGGTTTCTTGAGTAAGGCGGTGATCTCGGCGTGCTTCCAGTTTTCCGGGAAGGTTGCTGTCTTGAAGGAGATGTTGATTATTTTCCGGAGATGGGGCGCGATGGCTGTACTGGCTTTGTTGAAGATGTGGTGAGGGCACGGGTCTAGCGGTGAACCGGAGTGGATGGTGTTCATGATCTCGCTGGTGTCCTCGTCGTTGATGTTGGTCCAGGAGAGCAGGCGGTTGGTGGTTGTGGGGGCAGTGGTCTCGGTGGTTGCCGGGGCGGTCGTGGTGTTGAAACTGTCGTGGATGTCGGCGATTTTGCGGTGGAAGAAGGTGGCCAGTGAGTCGCACAGGTCTCGCGACGGCTGGATGTCGTTGGTGTTGGAGCTGGGGTTGGAGAGTTCCTTCACGATGTTGAAGAGCTCTTTGCTGTTGTGTGCGTTGTAGTCTAGGCGGTCTTTGAGTGAGGCCCTTTTGGCGGATCTGATGAGGTGATGGTGACTGCGGGTGGCGCTCTTGTGGGCGGCGTAGCTGTCCGCTGTCCGTTCGTGGAGCCAGATCTTCTCCAGTTTTCGGCATGTTCGTTTGGAGGCCTGGAGGTCTTCGGTGAACCAGGTGGCTTTCTTGCTGGTGTGGCTGTTGGGCGGATTCTTGAGCGGGGCGAGGGTGTTGGCGCAGTCGTCGATCCACTGTCTGAGGTTGCGGGCGGCGGTGTCGGGGTCGGAGGGTTCGGCGGGTGGGCTCAGGGCGAGGGTTGTGGTTAGCTGGTCTTCCGTGACTCTGCTCCAGCAGCGGCGAGGCATTTGTTCGGTGCGGTGGTGCGTGGTGGGCTTCCTGTAGGTGAAGTGGATGCAGTGGTGGTCAGTCCAGTGGGGTTCGGAGGTGTGGTTGAAGGAGACGTGTGGGCTTGCGGAAAAGATGGAGTCGAGCGTGTGGCCAGCGGCGTGGGTGGGTGTAGTCACGAGCTGTCTGAGTCCGAGGGTGGCGAGGTTGTCGATCAGGGTGGTGGAGTTGGTGTCCTTGTTGTTCTCGAGGTGGAAGTTCAGGTCCCCGAGGAGGATGTAGTCCGTGGAGGCGATGGCGTGTGTGCTGACGAAGTCAGCGATGGAATCGCTGAACTGTGGTCGGGGTCCGGGGGGTCTGTAGATGAGGGTTCCTCTGAGGGTGGTGTTGGGATCGGTGTGGATCTGGAAGTGCATGTGTTCGGCGGTGCTGAGGGTGTCGTCGGTGTTGGTTGAGACTCTGAGGGTGTTCCTGTGGACGATGGCGATGCCTCCTCCGACTCCGTTGGTGCGGTCCCTGCGGGTGATCTTGTATCCGTCCGGGATGGCAATGGCGATGTCGGGGGCTGAAGCGGGATTCAGCCAGGTCTCCGTCAGGAATGCGACGTCTGGGGAGGTTGAGTCGAGAAGGTCCCAGAGTTCGATGGCGTGTTTGCGGGCGGAGCGGGTGTTGAGGAGGATGCATCTGAGGTAGTTGGGTTCTTTCCCTGGGCGGTGGTTTGGCGGGGCGGGTGCTGGCGAAGCTGCAGTTCCGGCAGGTGAAGGGCCCTTGGGTGCGCTTCGGGGTGGCCTGGTAGCAGGCGTGATCTTTTCCGGGGTTGAGTGCGTGGAGGGAGCTGGCGTCGTATCGGCGTCTGTTGATGTGGCGGGCGCGGGGGATGCCCGGACCAGGGGGTCTGGCGCTGGGCGCGGTCACGGCGCGGACGGGCGCAGATGGGCTTGCCATAAATGGGGAGGTGGGAGGGAGGAGCAGGGAATGGGGCAGCGAATGGGCAGTGAGGGGGCGGGGCCGCAGGCGCAGCGGCGGGAAACAGGCACAGAAGGGAAAACGAGCACAATCAGGGCATCAAGGGGGCACAGAAAGGAAAAAAAACGAGCACAATGAGGGGCAGCAAGGGGCGCAGAAAGGAAAAACTAGCACAATGAGGGGCAGCAAGGGGGCACAGAGAGGAAAAACGAGCACAATCAGGGGCAGCAAGGGGGGCACAGAGAGGAAAAAGCGAGCACAATCAGGGGCAGCAAGGGGGCACAGAAAGGGAAAAAAAACGAGCACAATCAGGGGCAGCAAGGGGCACAGAAAGGAAAAACGAGCACAATCAGGGGCAGCAAGGGGGGCACAGAAAGGAAAAAACGAGCACAATCAGGGGCAGCAAGGGGGGCACAGAAAGGAAAAACGAGCACAATCAGGGGCAGCAAGGGGGGCACAGAAAGGAAAAAAACGAGCACAATCAGGGGCAGCAAGGGGGCACAGAAAGGAAAAACGAGCACAATCAGGGGCAGCAAGGGGGGCACAGAAAGGAAAAAACGAGCACAATCAGGGGCAGCAAGGGGGCACAGAAAGGAAAAACGAGCACAATCAGGGGCAGCAAGGGGGGCACAGAAAGTAAAAAACGAGCACAATCAGGGGCAGCAAGGGGGGCACAGAAAGGAAAAAACTAGCACAATCAGGGGCAGCAAGGGGGCACAGAAAGGAAAAAACTAGCACAATCAGGGGCAGCAAGGGGGCACAGAAAGGAAAAACGAGCACAATCAGGGGCAGCAGCAGGGCACACAGACGGAGCTGTGTGGTGGGGAGCGACCTACCAGTCAAGGTCAGGGGTCGCTCTCTTCACCACGCAGCGGCCACCATAAATGGGGAGGTGGGAGGGAGGAGCAGGGAATGGGGCAGCGAATGGGCAGTGAGGGGCGGGCCGCAGGGCGCAGCGGCGGGAAACAGGCACAGAAGGGAAAACAAGCACAATCAGGGCATCAAGGGGCCACAGAAAGGAAAAAAAACGAGCACAATGAGGGGCAGCAAGGGGGCACAGAAAGGAAAAAACTAGCACAATGAGGGGCAGCAAGGGGGCACAGAAAGGAAAAACGAGCACAATCAGGGGCAGCAAGGGGGCACAGAGAGGAAAAAACGAGCACAATCAGGGGCAGCAAGGGGGCACAGAAAGGAAAAAAACGAGCACAATCAGGGGCAGCAAGGGGGCACAGAAAGGAAAAAACTAGCACAATGAGGGGCAGCAAGGGGGCACAGAAAGGAAAAACGAGCACAATCAGGGGCAGCAAGGGGGCACAGAAAGGAAAAAACAGAGCACAATCAGGGGCAGCAAGGGGGCACAGAAAGGAAAAACGAGCACAATCAGGGGCAGCAAGGGGGCACAGAAAGGAAAAAGCGAGCACAATCAGGGGCAGCAAGGGGCACAGAAAGGAAAAACGAGCACAATCAGGGGCAGCAGCAGGGCACACAGACGGAGCTGTGTGGTGGGGGAGCGACCTACCAGTCAAGGTCAGGGGTCGCCTTAGGACGCCTTACGCCTTAGACAGAGTTTCTCCCAAGCATTACACTGGCATCATCACTGTGCACCTCTATCCAATTGTCTGCAAGGAACATGCTGCAAAACCCATGTTTCTCAAGACATTTCAACAGTGAGGACTCAATGCACTCTGCATCTCCCCTCGGCAACTCAAGCAAGTCAAGGAAACAGGTGAGGGGCTCTTTTCCATTGATTGCCGCACAGACATAAATAATTAAAATGGTCATGGAAGAATGGGTTGTTGATTCATCAATATAAACTGAGATTTTTCTGAGCCTGTTCATGATGCTGATGCAAAGCTTTCTCCACATTTCATTAGCAATGCAATCGGTTATCTGTGCTGCAGTAAATTCTCTGTGTGGAATCGAGCCCATATCTGCCTCATTAGCAACCTGCAAGGCTACTAGACCTGGAAAGTCTGAAAAGGGGCGATTATTTTTTGCACAAAAGTAAAGCGTGCGAAACACCTTAACTGTTGAAGCATGGCAATGCCTCTGCTGCTCCAGGATAGTTGACCGCAGTACCTCCTTCTTGGATGCAGCTGGGATATCACATGCTTTACAATGTGCTTCAGAAAGTTTATGCTTATGGATTTTTTTCCGCAGTGATGTTAACTGGCTAGCTTTTGTTGGGCCAGATGCAGCAATGCTCCCACTGACCCATTCCCTAGACATACTCGGGAAACGTCCATTACAACGCAGGCATTACATCGTAATGCCTTTACAAAGCATCCTTTACAATGCAGATGTTATTTCAATGCCTGCTATTACAACACATGTGCCACTACAACGCATGCCACTACAACGTATGCTATTACAACGCACTGTAGGGTGACTTATGGAGGTAAGTTTTTATCTTTGACTTTTTTTTAATTTTTGGATATTATACAATTTTTTTAATTCTATAAATTAATAAATATTAACTAATATTTTTTTTTTAAAATAATTAAATTCGCATGGCATCTATTACCTGGGACGGGATGCTTGGGAAACTGGGCTTTTGGGTGGTGGAGTGTATTAATACTCAGTTATTAATTTTAATATTTGTGAATTCATTATTTAGTTTAGTTGTTTATATTTTTTGAAAAATTATATATATATAAAAAAAAAAAATTTAAGGGTTTGGCACCCATCATCTGGGACGGGATGCTTTGGAAACTGGTGTTTTGGGTGGGGTAGTGTATTAATACTCAGGTATTATTTTTAGTACTTGAGTATTATTTGTAATTTAATTAATTTTTTTTCTTCAAAAAAATAATATATATCAAAAATATAATTTATATTACAATTTGTTTTTTAAAAGTGCTTGGCACCCATCCCCTGGGACGGAATGCTTGGGACACTGGGGTTTTGGGGTGGGTAGTGTATTGATACCCAGGTATTAAATTTAATACTTGAGTATTATTTATAATTTAGTTTAAAAAAAAAATAATATATATTAAAAATATTATTTAAATAAGAAAAAATTAAATGTGACTTGCACTAATCCCCTGGGATGGGTTGAATGGGAAACTGGGGTTTTGGGTGGGGGAGTGTATTAATACTCAGGTATTAATTTTAATGCTTGAGTATTAATTAATATTTAGTTTAATTGTAAGTAAATTTATAAAAATAAAATTACAAAAAAATTAATTAAATGGGCTTGGCATCTATCCACTGGGTTGGGATGCTTGGGAAACAGGGGTTTTGGGTGGGGTATATTAATACTTGGGTATTAATTCCGATACTTGAGAATTAAGTAATATTTAGTTTTATTGTTACTAAATTTTAAAAACATTTTTTTAAATAATTCATCAAAAGGGCTTGGCATCTATCCACTGGGATGGGATGCATGGAAAACAGGGGTTTTGGCTGGGGGAGTGTATTAATACTCAGGTAGTAATTATAATACTTGAGTATTAATTACTTAAAATATAAATTAATTCAATTAAAAATTGTTAAATTAATATATATCACTAAAGTTATTAAAAGAGATAGGCAGCCATACACTGGGTTTTATGGTGGTGGAAAGATTTAATATCCAGGAGTAATTATAAGCAGTCTATAAAAAAATTAATATTAATTTTAAATTTAATTTAATAATCCATAAAAATAATAATAAAATAGTTTAAAATATGAATGAATGGATTTATTAACTGCACAATTAATTAAAATCATTACAGTAAAAGCAAATCGGCCTATTAAAGCTAAAACAATGATAAAAACTTCAATTTGTGATAAATAAAATTTGCCGCCCCTCCCCAGTGCCAACACGATCAGCCTTCACCAGAGTTTGTAATCTTGAACGTGTAGCCTTATTCACGATCTAGAGTCCCACATTGTTCCATGAAAATGGGCTGCAATGCAAAGCTGTGACCCGTTCCCCTTAACACTCTAGTTAGTCATCCTAAAAGCGCTATCCTAGAGGGGGTGCTGGGAGTGCGAAAGGCATCAGTGCTCGAAGGAGACCCCCTCAGCTATCTTCCGCTGGGTTTACAGTGCTCTTCACCGGGGTTTTATTGCATTAATTTGCAGCTTTTAAGGCTGTCCTGATGTGATGGATGAATTTCCCCAATCTTGCTAGGGTCGTCATGTTAGAGGTAGAAAAGCACATGGCTGACACTTCACTGCAGGACTTTATTCCGTTGATGGTACAGATCGGACGTAGTAGTCGCCGACGTTCGTTAATAAGATTGGGGCAACAGCATATTAGCTGCAGCCACGATTCCCTCTTGTAGGGGCACAGTCTGCAGTTTGTGGCTTCCCCCCTTCGGGCCCATGCAGGGTTGAAATCCGCAATTCCTAGAGTGGTTAATCTCATAAAAAGGATTTTACTTTGGGCCAATGGAGTGAGAGCCTCGCTTAAGTAGGGCTGAGCTTTACCTGCCGTATAAGAGCTGTTCAGCGGATCTAAGTGTGAACTTGAATGGAGAGATTTGCGGTCTAGATCAAATGATGTTTCACGCACTTGTTTATAGCTCTTTTCCAAGCATTCAGGGGGATGTCCGGCCGCGGTATGCTCTCTTCCACAATCTTCAGTGTTTTGATCGCTTTTTCTAGGCTAGTGTGCCAGGTCATACATGGCTCTTCAAAAATGGATCTCAGTTGGTGTTTTAGTGAGTTGGCTGGAGCCCTTAATATCCTTAGATAGAGCTTTATGATCTCCCCCTGGCACGTCAAATCTGGCCTCGCCACGCCTAGTTCCAGCCTTAGCCTAGCTTTCCTTGCTGACCTCGGAATATGGAGCACTGTTTTGTATGCTTTGGCTTGGGCTGAGTTGAGGAAGGCGTGCAGTAACCAGGGGAAGGCCAGGTGACCATAGCTTATTGCTGGTAGAAGTTTCACTTTTAAAACTTTCAGTATTGGGCCGGCAGTCGGGCTGATCAGGTGGTGGCTTAATTGCTTTAGTAGGTGTATGACCTTGTTAGCCTTTGTACTCTGATGTTTCAGGTGGACATTCGCCTTAGCCCGTTCCGTCAGCCAAACCCCTAGGTAATTGTATGAAGCCACCGTGTTAATTTGCAGATTACCCATTTGCCATTGTGCTTTCTTTTTCAGATGGTAAGTCCCAAAGATAACGACCTTGGTCCTTCCTTTATTTACTGTCAAGTTGTTGATGTTATTAAAGCGATTTAGTGCATTTAGGGCTCTTTGTAGGCCCACCTTCGTGTAGTCCATTATAGCTGTATCATCGGCGTATTGTAGCACCGGCAGCCTCATACTTCCTAATCTTGGTGCTACTAGACAGGCTCCTTTAGGGCATCCCCCAGATCCGCCGTGTATAAATTAAAAGGATGGGTGCCAACACGCATCCTTGCTTCAGCCCGTTCTCCGTGGTTATTTTAGGGGACACTGTGTGGGTGCTGGTTTTAACCCGTAACCAGGTGTCTTCATATAGCGATCTAATTGCCTTCAGTAGGTTTGGTGGAATGCCCCAGCTTTCTAGCTTCCACCATAATCTTTTACGAACAACTTTGTCGAAGGCTGTGCTATAAACCACGAAGCAGCAGAAAAGTGGAGGGTGGTTCTTCAGGGTTGCCTGGGATGATAAGTGCGCTAGCGCCAGTACATTATCCATTGTCGATGACTGTGACCTGAAGCCAGTCTGGTAGAAAGGTATAATACTGTTCTCTTCCACCCACATCTCTAAGTCCTTCAATAGTAGGTGGGCGTAAGCCTTCGCTTTGAGGTCAAGTAGGGCGATAAGCCTATAATTTGATGGCTTTGACCGCTCTCCTTTTTTGAAAATAGGGACCAAGATGGAGCCCCTCCAAGAATCGGGGGTTATGGCTGTCGAGAAAGTGGAATTGTAAAATGGAGTTAGCATTGCTGCCCAGAAGTCGGGGGCCTTTTTGAAGACCAGTGCTGGAATCCCATTGGTCCCGGGGGCCCCATCGTTCTTTTAGTTTAGTTTAAAATATAAAAAAAGCATATATGTGGAACATAAGCTTGCATAAATAGACATTGAAAAAGTTTAATAACATTAATATAAATAAAATAATTAACAATGTAATATTTTACAAATCAAAAAATGGACACATTAATAGTATTGTAGGAAACTTTAATACATTTAAAAAATATCTAATACATTATTAAAAAATAACCCAAAAATATTTTTTTTAAAGTTAATTAAAGGTATTATTTTTTAAAAATACCTTTGGATTTTTGACAGTATTGTAACATACTCGTTTTTTTTTTGTAGGTTTTCCCATGGTTTCCCATTGGAATGAATGAGAGAAATTGTCCTTTTTTTCATTTTTACAAGAAGAGATGACGTTGCCGCTTGTACGTAAGTTTCGTCAGTGCGAAGAACGTCGCAGTTGGGATCAGAAGCAAGGAAGAGCTGCGTACAGGGAAGGCAAATTTAATTTATTAAAAATAGATTGAGGGTAGCACAGTTTATTGTAAGGAGAGAGGAGGGAGGCAGTAAGAACTAGGGTAGTTGTATTTTGATAGTTTTGTATGTTTTAACCAAAAAAAATGTTCCTACGCAGGTAGAAGTTGTAGGCCCACGTCGGGCTGTTTGCTTTCGTAACAGTTTTGGTTTAATAGAATTATTTTAAAAGATTGATTACATTTTCTATTAAACCATAGTGTTATGAAAACAAAACTTTTAAAATATTTTTGATGCAACGGGTTTTGAAATTATGGTTTTGCATCGTCGCAGTTTTTTGTATAGATAAAAGGAACAAGGACACAGATTTCATCGATCGAAGAAACTTTTTGGGACAATTTTTAACTTTGGATTAATAGTTTTTGAACTTATGCTGGAGTTTGGTCGAGAGAAGATTGCAACAATGGATTTTTTGTAGCAATTTTTAACAGCATATTTTTCTTTTCGTGTTTTTTTGGCTGGATTTCGGTCGAAGAGGATTGCAACAATGGATTTCTTGTTGCGATTTTTCCCAAACAAGATTCTTTTGCGGGATTTTGTTTTGAGATGCGTTTTTTTGTAGGTGAGCACAGTACAGTTTTCAGCATAATTTTCGATGTAAAAAATGGCTTTGCCAAACTGTGCCCATTTTGGTTAGTTTGACTCGGGACATGGTTTGCATCACGGATTATGGATTATTTACTATGGATTAATGGACTGCACAAGACTCTTAGTGAAATGTGGGATTGTACGCAAGTCCAAGAGTTGAAAAAAGAAGACAGCTGAAAGTAAGAAACTAACCCTGGGCGTAGTTCGCGTAGTAGCGCTACGCGTAGCTACGCGAAGTGCACTTCGCACTACGCGAGCTACGCGTAGCACTACGCGAACTGCGTAGTGCGGTAGGAAATGCTGTTCGCAATGCTTGTCCGCACTGTGCAATTATTGCAAACGGCATCTTGCACAGTGCAAGCGGTCGTTTTCTGCCGCTCGAGTAGATTTGTACTCGGCGGCAGTTTCTCAACGCGGACTGGTAGTTTCTCATCGCGAGCGGTCGCGAGCATACGCGACCACTCGCAATGAGAAACCTGACCTCCCAGCGTTGAGAATCTCGCCGAGAGGTTTATTTTCCACGCTCGCGATCGGCAACTTGATGTTGCTGATCGCGAACAAGAAAAAGTCTCGCGAGGATGTCATTTGCTCGCTCGCTGGTCGCCAACTTGGCGTTGAGGACCGCGAGCAAGCAAATGCCCGCTATGCTACGCGTTTTTGCACTGTGCTACGTGCAATTCGCGTAGCGTGTAGTTGCGCAAACTACGCAAACTACGCGAGCGTAGCATAGTTTTCCGCCCAGGCCTGTAAGAAACCCGACGTTAAATTTATAATTTAATTTTTTACTAGAAAAATGCAAATTGAATTAGGGAAATTCATTTACAAAACAGGCAAGTAAGGTGATTAAGGGGTTAGTGTAGATTAGAAATGTAGGACGTTTGCAATATTGTCTAGGTAGTCTGAAGCCACCATCAACGAAAATTGTTGAATTGCACCCAATAGTCGCTCGGACATTTCTTTTGGGTTTTTTAAATTCGTGGGTTCAGACTACCAGTCAATGATTGCGCAATTCTCATTTCTTGGAAACTTTGCTCCTTCTACACAATTTCCAAAAAATGATAGAAGTTAGGATAGGGTTTACCTATTGATTTGTTGAAGGAGTTGTGTCATCCCTCTATGGCATTATTTGTTTTTGTTCCTCCCTCTAAGCAGTTTGAGTAGCAGTTCCACCACTTCACATGGAAACGTGGCTTCCTCCTGTGACCTGACCTGCTTAGATGGCCAATCCATGTGTCTTTTGTCCTTGTTTGCAGTAAAATAGTCAGATTCAGTAATAGAAGTGTAGTATTCATCTACACGGTCAGGAGGAACAAAGCAAAGTGTGGTTAGTTTCTTCAGTTCAAATTGCAGTTTACTGTCTGATATGTAATCCTCAACTAAAGATGTTTTTTGAATTTTTCTCCAATAAGCCTGTGTAAAGTGAAAAAAAACATCCTTGAATTTGGGTATCCGTGTACATTTTGGTTATTGTGTTAATCATGGGTAATTCAAAGTCAATTAACACTTTTCTAGGACTTTTGTTCATGGATTTAGCTTTTATCACTGACAAAAATTCAGTGTATGTTGAGGTTTGTTTATCAGGGAGTAAACTGTACACTAAGGGCACTACTGTATGATTAATGTAGGCGTGAATAGTGTATATTTGGGTGAATGGGTGGGGTGTGGATTTAAACGTCACATCCATCATCCAAATTTCACTAGTCTGTAACTTAACAAGATTATGGGGTGTGCTAAAGATTAGAATTCTTTTAAGAGAGTTTTTGTTGTCATGCAAAAGAAAGGTTTCATTAGTAACAGTTACTACAAGTTTAGAAGGAATGTTAATGTCAGAGAAGGTTTGGGGTGTTACACATAGGGGGTTACTTGCCTGTTTTTTACGCTTTATAATTCTGCGTAGGTTGGGGATTGTGGGCATTCAACTTGCTACATGGATAGGAATGTTTTGTGATACCTCCCTCAAAACTGAGCCACAGGGTTCATTGGAGGTGGATGCTAGGTCTTTCATTTCATTTATATTTTCTCTTACCTCTATCTCCATTGCAGAGGCAGAGTGGTTATGCTCGGTGGTCCTTTCAACAGTGTCACCAAGAGTAACCGCTCTGCCTGTGCAATGGGATGAGTAATAATGCACACACCTCCAATGACACCTGGGCTCAGTTAATCTCTCCTTACAATAAACGTAGACACAGTAACTTAACAGTCTATTTCCCCCGTTTGATTTCAAATATATGGCTTGGTTTCTTGATGCCATTCTCTGTAGAAAGAAGAAAGAGAAAACATTGTTTTAGTGATTTTGTTTATGGTTGCTTTTAAATATTTTTTGCCTGCAATGTAAAAGTTAGTGTACATTAATTATTTTATAGCTTTTTTTAACAAAATTGTACCAGGATTTAATTGCATTGACTTGGCAGTGTTGGTTTGGAATTGTTTGCTGCATTGATACCTTTGATGGAAAATGGTTATTTTGGAGAGACTTGACAGGCGAAACAGGTTACCTTTATTAGAGTTTTTCTGTTGTGTGGCTGTAAACTCCTGGAGTAGATGCTGTTTTTCTTTGAATTTTTCTTTCAGTTGTTCCTTCTGTTGTGTTTTGTGCTTTAGCTTCTTTTTGTTCTGAATAAAGTGAATCTATGTTCCTAGTTTTTTGATTTGATAATTTTCGTTTTGAAAATAGCATGCAAAGAAAAAAGTTTAGTCCTTATTTACTAGAAAAGAGTCAGTTTGTTTGGATCTAATTTTTAATGCAATGTTATTTTTGAAACAAATGTTTCTTAACTTGAAACCTGCAAATAAAAGTTATTATTTGTGGTTTTTCATCATGTTTACCTTGTATAGTTTGGCTTCTTCTAAGTTGATGGGTTTGATTTGTTTTTTCTGATCAAGGATGTGCTCTTCCACACTGGTGGGGTAATATGATTTTTTATGTAGAGAATTATAAAAAATAAAATGTTTTATTGCATGTTTGACAAAGAACCTAATTGAAAATGTGAAATTTACAGTTTAAATTTAAATTTTTAATTGAAGTACATTCAATTTTACCCCACCTCCATCCAACACTTTCCCTGAGTCAAGCACTGGTCGGAGTAGGAATAGTAAATTTATCCCCACCACTATCCAACACTTTCCCTGAGGCAGGCACCGTTTGGAGTAGGAATAGTAAATTTGCCCCCACCAACATCCAGCACTTTCCCTGAGGCAAACACTTGTCGGAGTAGGAATAGTAAATTTGCCCCCACCACCATCCAACACTTTCCCTGAGGCAAACACTTGTCGGAGTAGGAATAGTAAATTTGCCTCCACCACCATCCTGAACTTTCCCTGAGCATCTTCTCTGAGGCAAACACATGGATGTGATAAAATAGTCATTTTAAAACATATCACGGACCAGTGCCTGCTAATTTATTGTTTGTGAAATTTATATAGTTTTTTTTTGGGGGGGGTTCAGATAATTGTTTTAAGTTTACTTACAATTGTTTCTGTAAAGGTTTATTTGTTCAAGGTTGGTAATTGCTGTTGCTGTATGTCCAATCTCTCTTAATATCTAAAGTAAAATTTAAATAATTTATTTTTTGGCTTTTGGTCTTTTAACTTTTAAATACATTTTGTAAATTTATTCACTTACTTTTTAAAGGAAAGATAATTTCACAAATGTCTGCAGTAGACTAGGGGCTGATTTTCAAATGCAGTGAATGCTGTAAATGAGTAAAAAGTAATTTTTAAGTTCTTGAGAATTAGGTGTAATCATTTGGAAGCTGTTTACTTTTAACCCCTTCGCTGCTAGGCCTTTCCCCCCTTGTGCTAAGCCTTTTTTTGGCTATTTGGGGTAGTTCGCGCTTAGGCCCCTGTAACTTTTTGACCACATAAGGTATCCATGCCAAATTTGCGTCCTTTTCTTCCAACATCCTGGGGATTCTAAAGGTACCCAGGATTTGTGGATTCCCCTGGAGGGGACCCAGAAATTTGCCAAAATACAGCTAAATTTTGTTTTTTTTGGGAAAAAAGTGCTGCAAATGAAAGCGTTTGGGTTTTTCCCTACAAATGGCATCAAAAAAGGGTTTGTGGGGCTGAAATTACCATTTTCCCAGCTTTTAGGGAATGACAGACTTTTGTCAGAAAACCAAACATTTTTACACAGTTTTGGCATTTTTTGGGACATAGCCTATTTTTGCTATTTTTTGTGGTTTCAACCTCCTTCCAGTTAATTGTAGACATGGGTATGAAAGCAATAATGGATCCTGGAAAGCTATACATTTGTGAAAAGTAGACAAAATTCTGAATTCATCAAAGGGTCATTTGTGTAGATCCTTCAAGGTTTCTTTATAGAAACTAACAGTTAAATATAGGAAAAATTGAAAATTAGTTGGAAAAAACAGCCTTTTGTGTCAACGTTTTCACCTGTAACTTCTTCTAATTATGACAGCTCTTTGAAAGCAATATACTGTTACATCCGCTGGACGTTACTGGTTCTGGGGATATATAGGACTCGTAGGTTCACCAAGAACCGACGAACCCAGAGCCAAAAACTGAGCAGCGACTTGCAATGGTTTTTATTATGTACCGGGTATATAGCAATTATTCTGGGAAAATGTATACATGGAAAAATCGGTATGAAAGACACCTATGTATTTCTGAAATGGGAACAAAATATAGAGTTTAGAAACAGTAGATATTTGCACATTTCCGAAATTGGGAATACTCATACTAGCATGAGAATTATCAATCATTTTCAAAATTACTTCTTTTTTACACATTGTCTTTCATTTGGAAGGCAGAAATGCATCGAAAGTCAATAGGTAATAACATTTGCTTTACAAATCTGAATTACCTAAGTCTTCCGATAAAAATGGTACCTCACTTGTGTGGGTAGGCATAGTGCCCACGACAGAGAAACGGCTCAAAACGCAACGTGAACACACCACATTTTCACAATGAAAAATTACCCTTTTTTTGCAAAGTGCCTAGCTGTAGTTTTTGAACCCTAGCTCTGCCGGCACCTAGGAAACCTAGCAAACCTATACATTTTTGAAAACTAGACACCCAGGGGAATCCAGGATGGGGTGACTTGACTGCCTCTCACCAGGTTCTGGTACCCAGAATCCCTTGCAAACCAAACAAATTGTCAAAAAAACACATTTTCCTCACATTTCTGTGGTGGAAAGTTCTGGAATCTGTGTGGATCCACAAATTTCCACCCACCCGCGTTCCCCAAAGTCTTCTGAGAAAAATGGTACCTCACTTGTGTGCGGTAGGCCTAGTGCCCGCGACAGGAAACTTGACGCAAAACGCAAGCGTGGACACACCACAATTTCACAGTGAAAAATGACCCTTTTTTGGCAAAGTGCCTAGCTGTAGTTTTTGAACCCTAGCTCTGCCGGCACATAGGAAACCTAGCAAACATATACATTTTTGAAAACTAGACACCCGGGGGATTCCAGGAGGTATGACTTGCGTGGATCCCCCAGCGTTTCCTTGCCAGAATCCCCTGCAAACCTCAAATTTAGCTGAAAAAAATCACTTTTTGCACACATTTGTGTGTGGGAAAGTTGTCGGCATCACCGGGCTGACACAAATTTCCTACCACCCAGCGTTCCCCGGGTCTCCCGGATAAAATGGTGCCTCACTCGTGTGGGAGGCCCAAGTTCACGCGGCAGACAAGGGCCCAAAACGTATTGAGGCGACATCAAAATTGCCTATCTCAAACCAACCTGATTTTCAAGGGGGGTCCCATGAGTTTTTGGCCCCGTGCTCGGCGGCCATCAAGGGAAACCTACCAAACTCACACATTTCTGAAAACTAGACACCCGGGGGATTCCAGGGAGGTATGGCTGGCATGGATCCCCCAACGTTTCCTTACCCAGAATCCCCTGCAAACCTCACATTTAGCTGAAAATATCACTTTTCCACACATTTTTGTGTGGGAAAGTTATGGCATCACCGGGCTGACACAAATTTCCTACCACCCAGCGTTCCCGGGTCTCCCGATAAAAATGGTGCCTCACTCGTGTGGGAGTCCCAAGTACACGCGGCAGACAAGGGCCCAAAACGTATTGAGGCGACATCAAAATTGCCTATCTCAAAACGACCTGGTTTCGCAAGGGGGGTCACCAGGGTTTTTGGCCCCGTGCTCGGCGGCCATCTAGTGAAACCTACCAAACCCACACATTTCTGAAAACTAGACACCCGGAGGATTCCAGGGAGGTATGGCTTGCGTGGATCCCCCAACATTTCCTTACCCAGAATCCCCTGCAAACCTCAAATTTAGCTGAAAAATCACTTTTTCCGCACATTTTTGTGTAGGAAAGTTGTGGCATCACCGGGCTGACACAAATTTCCTACCACCCAGCGTTCCCCCGGGTCTCCCGATAAAAATGGTGCCTCACTCGTATGGGAGACCCAAGTACACGCGGCAGACAAGGGCCCAAAACGTATTGAGGCGACATCAAAATTGCCTATCTCAAACCAACATGGTTTTCAAGGGAGGTCCCTTGAGTTTTTGTCCCCGGGCTCGGCGGCCATCTAGGGAAACCTACCAAACTCAGACATTTCTGAAAACTATACACCCGGGGGATTCCAGGGAGGTATGGCTGGCATGTATCCCCCAACATTTCCTTACCCAGAATCCCCTGCACACCTCAAATTTAGCTGAAAAAATCATTTTTTCCACACATTTTTGTGTGGGAAAGTTGTGGTATCATCGGGCTGACACAAATTTCCTACCACCCAGTGTTCCCCCAGGTCTCCTGATAAAAATGGTGCCTCACTCGTGTGGGAGGCCCAAGTACCCGCGACAGGCAGGGGCCCAAAACGTATTAAGGCGACATCAAAATTGCCTATCACCAAACAACCTGGTTTTGCAAGGGGGTCACCTGGGTTTTGGCCCCGTGCTCTGCGGCCAGCTAGGGAAACCTACCAGACACACATTTCTGAAAACTAGACACCCGGGGGATTCCAGGGAGGTATGGCTTGCGTGGATCCCCCGTTTCCTTACCCAGAATCCCCTGCAAACCTCAATTTTAGCTGAAAAAAATCACTTTATTCACACATTTTTGTGAGGGAAAGTTGTGGCATCACCGGGCTGACACAAATTTCCTACCATAGCCACGTTTCCCAGGTCTCCCGATAAAAATGGTGCCTCACTTGTGTGGGAGGCCCAAGTACCCGCGACAGGCAAGGGCCCCAACTGCTAGCGCTTAGGAAGAGATCATCAATATTGTATTGAATTACATTCTTAGTAGCCTGATTAATATTTGTGCTATATCTGATTTACTATAAGGCCTCACTCCAATTCGTTTTCAGGTTTCATGTCTCTTTACTGTTAATTACCTCAACACTTGAATCATGTGTTTCATGACTGTCTGGTTCTGTCCATTTCTGATCACTCTAGCCTGACTGCTCTAAAACTAATGTTCTCCAATCATAACATTTGGCCTCAAGGCTGCCTTCCCCAAAACTGACAGACCTTTCTCCCCCATTCTCCCCTTATGAGTTCTCCTATCAAACATCTAGGTCTTACTCTGAATCTGGCGATCTTAATCACCCACCTGCCTTGGGTAGCAGACTGGGTTGCCGCACCGATCAGCCTTCCAGGCAACACCTAATGTTTTCTAATGCTGTTTGCACAGTACTCTTGTTATTGGAATCTAGAATGTATGTTTGCTTTGAAACCTTGTATATTAAAACTAAATGATTACTTGAAAACATGAGTAGCAGGATGCATAATTGTATATGGAATGGCCACTAATTCACGAAAACTAATGTGACAATGAGATTTCAATATTTACTTAAAATATCCACTGAGCCATTTAAGGTGGTATAATTACTGAAAACCCTGTCTTATTTTAATGCATCTAAATGAAAGATCTGTGTGGCAAGCACGGATTTATCTTAGGCCCTATTCAAATTACTAGACTTGGGAATGTACACTTTTTCGTCAAGCTTCATCAGTTCATCTACAAACAGTTTTGAACATAAGCACTCCTGCCATACCAAATTTTAAAAAAAGTAGCAGGGTCAGCTGTGCCGAGAATCACACACACCTTGTGTTAAGCCAACACATTTTGCATAAATGACCACATTAGTGCAAGCTGTTGGAACAGAGAGAGGTCCCTTGCATGACTTGGGAGGCAGCAAAGTCCAAGAGGCACTAGAGGAAGGGGGGTGAGGGGGTGCACCTGACATCGGGGGAGGCTGCGAAGGAACTGACGCCCGAGCCGGTAATGTCAGCCCTTATGATGATAGCGCCTGACAGGGCCGGCGCTAGGCATGGGCAGCTGCCCAGGGCCTCGCGCTCAGCTAAAAACAGGGGGCCACGCTTCACGATGAAAGGCCACAGTTAGCCCACCTGCACCCCCAGGGCCCCCTGCCCCATACAATCGCATTTATGCAAGATGTCTTGAACTTGCTGGTCAGGGCGTGGTGGCATTCCTGGGGGTGCAGGGGTGGGAGGAAGGAACAAACAGAATGGGGCCGGCACAGTCAGGGGCTGGGCAGCGCCTCTGTTAAGTACCGGCCATTCTAGGCCCCTTTCGGCATTTTGTTGCTAGGTGACAGAAGGCCCCTTTGTTTCCAGGACCAGCTGGACACAGGTAAGGAGAGGTGGGTGAGGGGTGGAGGGAGCAGCCAGATCAACTGGCTTTTGTTAACCTTTGCATCACCCATAGCAAAGATTTTTTTATGTGAATGTGCATTTAAAATGTATGTAGAACTGCCAGTGGTAGGGCAGTGTTTTGCTAAATGCCTCGTTACTGCTTTGAGGCCCAGGGGAGGGGGGCCCCCCTTCCCTGAGCCTCGAAGCACTGGAGCAAGCAGCAAGGTCCAGGTGTGGGGGGCCCCTTCCCTGGGCCTTGTAGCCATTACTCCCTCTTTCCTCTCCTTTCGTTTATTTGTTCCTCGGTGAAATGTATCCAAAAAAGAAAAAACACTTTTGCTGGAAATTTCTTTTTTGGACATTTTTCTATTCCAAAGTGCAGCCTCGGGACAGAGAGAAATAAATGGTTCAAAATGTGAAAAATAACTAAATAAAGCAAGAGTGGATCGCAAAGGGGCCAGATTGATTTAATTCACAAACAAAACACATTAGCGCCACTTTACAGAGTTTGTCAGTGAAGCGCTACTTTTATTTTCTCGTATTTCTTTGAACATTGTTTTCCCCGGGTGGGGAAGTGTACCATTCCTGGATGTACTGCAATACCTGGTTGATAGGTGGATTGGAAAATAAAATGCGTACCGCGGCTCTGTGTTCACGGATGTGGTCTTTTTAAACCATGCTGCTTACGTTTTGTAAGGATATAAGTAATGGACATTGAAACAGGTCCCTTCTTGGCCCTGTAGTCATGTCTTCAACTTTTCAGGCAAAAGCACTCACTGATTTCTGAATAATAAGTACAAAAGCCTTAAAGTAACCATGTTGTCCTTGTAGCATTTCACTTGCACTACTTAATCTTGCATTCCCTCGAGTGTTTGCTTTTTCCAGGATGTTGTTACTTTTTTTTTTTGAGGCAGCATATTACTCTTGTCTAGTGCGTAATTTGAACTGAGTCGCATCCAGGTGTTTATAGCGGGGCACAATTGGGTTGTAGTTGAAGGCAGTGCAAGTTTCTCTCGGTAGGATGTGGCACTATCGTCAGAGCTGACGAATTTGGTACTGGGGAACCAGGTTCAGCCTCATGACCAGTTCACCAGACCACTCTCTTGAGGGAGCGCATTCCAGTGCTAGACCTTAGAAGGCCTCGCAAGACTTTAGAAGCCCTGGTGTCTTAGCACCAGCAGGTGGACCCTAGCGGTTGCAAGTGTGGGTTAACCTTGAAGGCCTGTCCACTACAATCCATACTGAAGTTCACCTCCAGTCTTGTGGGCAGGCCTACGAAGCAGCAAACCTTAGAGCAACAGTGTCTCTGTCACTGAGGTTACAGGACCCTTGAGAAGGGCCAGCTCTAGGGCGGTGCGACCGGTGAGATCGAACAGAGCCCTGACTTCGGGTGGGGGCGTTATGTTTGCAAGTACATTATGTTTTTAAAAGCACATGCTGCCTCCTTCCTGGCCTCCAGCAATTTTCGGCAACAATAAAAATGTCATTATAACTCCGGTGATTAATGTTCTTCCTAGAGAGAGATGGAGTTTTGTCAAGTGGAAGTTTTGACTTGTGAAAAGGTAGCGCAGAGGGTTAATGTGCCTGCTGCAAAGGACATGTACTATGCAGATCACAAAGTGCACATAATGTAAATAGGTCAGTCGGTTACTGATTTTGTCAGTGAGATCCTTTTGTTACTTGCAGTGTATAAGTCAAAATCCTAACAGAACAGTGAGCTATTAACAGTCATCTTAGAGCTGCATGCAAACTGCAAGGTATAAATTAGAGCATTATGTTTTTCCCCAGTCTTTAATTATCCTAAAGTTGCAAAAGGGTTCTTTACATAGAAATCAATTCTGGTTATAAAGAGAACCCCCAACCATGGTATTACGTTCTAAATTCAGAGTTTGTGTTTCTCCAGACCAATCACTATTAAACTATACTGCCGACTAGTATGATTGTCATGTGACTCCTACACATTGTAGTCTTGTCTTATTGTCTCATTTCCTATACAGTGATTTACACACGTATGATTGATTGTCTCTGTGTAATGTGTGTGATAAAAAAGTGCTCTGACACCCTACACTGGTATCAGTGGCCTTTTAAATCAAATTAAATGCATCTGAGCGAGAATGTGGTTATGGAGACTTGAGGGGCACTGTTAAAGGGTGGTAGTGAGGGAATCCGTGGCAGAGGGAGTCATTGGGGGGCACCATCAAACTTTGTCGCACAGGACTCCACCAGCGCTAAAGCCGGCCGCTACCACCTCCTACAGTTCTAACACCAAATCAAAAACGTTGATTTGAAAACCCCTTGAATCTGCAGCATACCTTCAAGTCAATGTATGATTTAGTAGTGGTCTCGGTTGTTCTAAGTCTTTTTTTATTTATGTACAATCTTTATTTGTTTGCGATGGTGTCTTGTATTTTTGTATTATATGTGTTGTGTTTTTGCACTTAACATATTTCTGGCGATAAAGAGCCCATACACAAAAGATTGTCCTACGAGTCTTAGCATGTGCCTGTGGGATACTGGTGAAAGGATTTAGGTTAAAACAAATTACTAAGTATTAATGTCATCCTAAGGTGGCACAATAATGACACGGAAAGATAACAGAGCCTTTTGAAATTTGCAATTATAGCCATGGTGTGAGGGGTTTTCTCTTGTTTAATTTTATATTTTGAATCATCCCGCCCCTCATTATCTCAACAGGATCTCTCCCCTTTATGAGACACAACTGGAATTTTTATCATGCACTCATCTGGAAACGATCAGTTAACATGGTTTAAAAAACATCCATCTTTGTGAGACCTGCACCTAGCTTTTCCAACCAATGTGACAAATGTAATCCATTTAATACAGTTTTAAAATATATGGACTTATTTCATTTGTATATTTATCTTTTTGTCCATGTTACTGATATCCACATTAGGTCTCTTCAGTGATGCCAAATAAGATCAATAGTCCTGCGATGTCACTTTCTGTGATGTCACTTCTTGTGATGTTACATGCAAATTAGAGGGGCCTCACATCTTCCCTCTCGCACGGGGCCCCAGAAATTCTAGGAACGGCCCTGGCGCCTGATACACACATTAACAAATCAGGCAGAAGGGGACACACACACATGAGATCAAAATGCATTGTGGAAAAAGAACCATTAAACACTTATAAAGACGCTCAATTACATATTGCCAGAGAGAATTCAAGATTTGAAGCGAGTGCATTTAAACACCATTTTAAATAAACAAGGTTTATCCAAACACCGAGTCTGCAGAACACAAGCATCCCGGGCAGAGTTTCAACCTTTCTCCTGGTCTGTTTAAATGCAAATTAACACTGCAAGGAGGTGCAATGCATGATGGGTTGCATTACAATAATAGTGACTGGGGGTGGAATACCAAAACTTTCAATTCAGTACACTCCGCTTCCTGCTGTAATAACAACATGTACGCGCCACTATTGCAATAGCTTTAGAAAGGTGCAATTTTCGAACAAGAATAATAATAACTATACTGGAAAACAACCCCTCAGAGTGAGCTCTCAATATAATTTTAAAGCGTTCAATACTGTCACGGTTTTTCATTTGAACACTTACCTTGAGACTTCACAAAACTGTTGCCAAGCCGAAAATTATTTACCGCCTCTGGATGCCAGAAAGTTTAACTCTTTCACTCACAGACAAGCAAGACATGCCAGGCAGGTCAGGCAGTAGGCCATGGGTACTCACAAACTTTCTCTCGGGGGCCAAATTTACAGTGTGGTTTGTGGCAGAGGGCTGCACCGGTGGGGGCAGGGTCAGTGGGGGAGGGGGGCGGGGCTAGAGCAAAAAAAAAAACTGTGACCTAGAGGTTGAACACAGGCCCCTGCAGCGGACGCCTTCGTCCACTGAGCCACCAGACCCGGTATGTATGTATGTATGTATGTATGTATGTATGTATGTATATATATATATATATATATATATATATATATATATATCTATCATCCACACTCCTCCTCTGGTTGAGGAAGAAAAACGAGCCGCACTCCTGTCGAGTTTGAACGCACTTGGATTTATTTCCTCCCTTGCATCAATGGGGACAAGGCATCAGTTGAGATCTACGCGTTTCGGTATTACACAATACCTTGTTCACACGATCACATAGGCGCCCTTGTGAGAGTTGTTTAAATACTTTTAAATATCTATTACATCATTTCCTGCACTGAATTACAAGGGCCCCATAGATTTCTGGGAGTTGTAGTTTTATTAAATGTTATGTGATTTTTACTCTGTTATACGTGAATTTTATAAACCAAACTTAAGTGAATATAAAAATAATGAGAAAAGAGAAGGAAAAAGAGAAAAAAGGAAAGAAAACACAAAACTATGTGTGAATAAAACCAAATGAAACTATACATTATTTAATTTGCTCAAAGTCCTCTTTGTATTCTTTTTGATCCTTTTGCTTTTTCCTACTTCCGGATGGCAAAACCCCTATCTCCCTATTTAACCCGTTTCCTTTTGTTCAGTGATGTTTTCAACTTTCTTAACCCTCTAGTGGGTATTGTTAATATTTTGTTTGTTCGTAATTTTTTATTTTCTTAACTTTTTACTTCATTTTGGGAGTTTATTTGACATCCGGTTCTATGTGCATGTGTCTTAAAATTCGTGATAAACTGTTAAAATGTGTCACAATTTAATATTTGAGGGTTAGTCAATTTTGTTTTATAAATGAATATAAAGTTCTTCCGATTGGTTGAGGCCATGCGGGTTCATTGTTCGTAAATTGAGAATATGGCGTGATTCTTTCTGGCGTAGAAGTCGTTCTCGATTTCCCCCGTTCTTTTGGGGTACTGTCTCGATTCCATAGAATTTTAACATCTTCCAATCGCCTTGATGGTGTTGTTCCATATGTTTTGCGATTGCATTTGATCTATCCTTGTTGGACGTTGCTCTTACATGTTCCATTATGCGTTTTCAAAGCACAAATTGTACTTCCGACGTACTTGAGTGGACAGGGACATTCTACTCGTATACAGTGAATTGTGTCTTGCATGTTATTAGTTCCCTTATCTCCCAGGTTCTGTTATTAGCAAATTTTATTTTCTTGATAGGTTTCGCGATCTGGCACACCTTACAAGAATGGCATTTTATGAAACCTTTGGTGTTTAACCAAGATGTATCCTTCTGTTTCCCTTTAAAATGACTGTGTATCAATTGGTCTTTCAAGTTCTTTCTTGCGACGATAAGTTATTATGGGATGTTTACCCACCAGTTCGCCCACTGTTTCATCCATTTGTAGGATTTTCCAATTTTTCCTGAGAATTTTCCTTAACTCATCCTTTTCATTTGAAAAATCCGTAATTAGCCTGATGGGTTCTGCGACTGTTGTTTCGTTGGTTTTTCTTTTTGATTCAGATTTAAACAATCTTCCCTGGTTCTTTTATTAGTTTTTGACCAGCATCTTTTCACAATTTTTGATTATATTTCCTCTCTTCAAATCTTTTTGCTGTTAATTTGCTTTGTCTCTGCCATTCATTTTCTTCACTGCATATTCTTCGAATTCGCAAGAATTCCCGTAGAGAATACTGGATATTATGGATGGTTGATGAAAACTGGTGGCTTCTAGGGTGGAGTTTGTTGCAGTACTTTTTCGATGGAGTGTTGTTTCAATTTGATTTTCTTTAACATAAATCTCCATGTCAAGGAAGGTCACCCGGTTATTACTGATTTCATATGTGAACTTTATGTTTTCATCACTAGCATTTATCTTTTCAAAGTATTTTTGAAATTCCTGTGTTGTCCCATCCCAGATGATTAGGAGATCATCTATATAACGGATCCAGCTGATGATTTTATTTGCTGTTCCTTCATTCTCTGCACTCCATGCCACCTCCTTCTCCCACCAGCCCATTGCTAGACAAGCATAGTTTGGACTGAATGAAAAACCCATTGCAGTTCCATTTCTTTGTCGATAGATTTCTTCCCGAAAAGGAATATATTTTTGGTCAGATAATATGTTATCATTTCCAATAACAGTTCATTATGATCTTTATACTGAATCTTTCTCTCTTCCAGAAAATAATTACATGCTTTCAATCCCATTTTATTTCCTATATTGGTGTACAGTCCTATCACATCCATTGTCACCAGTTGATAGTTTTCTTGCCATGGTGTCATTTGCAATATTCGTAGTACGTCATTAGTGTCTTTCACGTATGAGCTGAGCCCAGTAACATACGGCGCTAAAAAATGGTCAATGTAATTGGCCCATGGTTCTAGCAGTGACCCTTTGCTGATAATATTGGTCGGCCCGGTGGTTTTGTTCGATCTTTATGTATTTTCGACAGAAAATACATTGTGCGCAATGACTGGATAATCCACCGTTAAGTATTTACATTCCTCCTCATCCAGAAGTTTTCTTAATGTCCATAACTGAAGCTTTTCATCCAGTTCTCTCTTGATCTCCATAGTTGGATTGATTTTCAATTTCTCATAATATTTCGACATTCTTAATTGGCGGTGTGCTTCTGTTAAAAAAATCTAAATCTAAATTTTATCCGCAATTAACACCAGGAAATAAAGTAGATCTATTCCAAAAGGCGGTTATACAAGATCTGTATAAAATAAAAGGTACCAAATTCAAAGACAATTTAACAAAGATCGAAAGACAAGCATTATCAGGTCTCTCACAAGATAAATCCATAGAAATAAAAATGGCGGATAAAGGCGGAAACATCGTGGTCTGGGACCGTTCAGCCTACATAACAAGCACACTGCCAAGGACCCCTGGGCAAAAAAAAAAAATTTTTTAAATCGGCAGGATGCGCAAATCCTGCCGAAAAAAAATCGAAGCGCGGTCTCCGCGCTTCGATGTAGTGGTCCCGGGTGGCCCAAGTCCCGGGGGCATGGTGAGGGGATAATTTAATGTGTGGGGGCCTCAAGGGCCCCCAAGCCCCGGGGACCGCCACCCCCGGGCTTTTTAAAAATGGTGCGGGAGGGCTCTGAGCCCTCCCGCAGCCCGAGACCACCACCTCCCGGGGCTTTTTTTTTAATAATTATTAAACCTGTGTGGGGGGCTCCAGCCCCCACACGCCCGAGACCACCACCTCCCGGGGCACTAAACATTTTAATATGGGGTCCGTTACGGACCCAGAGCCCGGGGACCACCACCTCCCCGGGGCTGTGTACTGAATGGGAGGGGCCGCGCGGCCCCCTCCTGGAAGCCCTTGATGGCCCTGGGGACCACCACCCCCAGGGCCGGCTCTCTGCAGTGTCCAGAGTGCCTACCCCCGGGACACTGTAGTTTGCTATGGCAGGACGGGAGCCTCGCGGCTCCCGTCCTGCCATAGCAAGCTGCTTTGGATATTGGAAGAGAGCAGGAAACCTGCTCTCTCTTCCAATATCCAAAGCGATTGCTTTTCCACATGGGGAGCAGCATGTCAGCTGCTCCCCATGTGGAGCTAGCTAATGCCGGCTCCCAAGGGACGTGGGAGCCGGCGGGACTGTGGGGGATTGGGGACCCCCACAGTCCCCAACGGAGAGGGCCAGCCCGGGGGATGGGGTCCCCGGGGCAAGTAGTGGCCCGGGAGGAGGCCACATGGCCCCCTCCCAAAAGATGAAAATTTAAAAAAAAAAAAAAATGGAAAGGCCGGCCCGGGAGATGGGGTCCCGGGGCCTTAAAATGCCCAGAGGAGGGGGCCACGCTGCCCCCTCAAAAAAATAAATATAGAGGCCATGCCCCAGGGGATGGGGTCCCGGGGCCAATACAGGCCCAGGGAAGGGGGCCACGCGCGCCTTCCCGTTTCTTTTTTAAAGGTAATTTAAAAAGGTGTAAGGCCTGGGGGATGGGGTCCCCAGGGCCCAAAAAAGAAAAAGGAAGGGGCCACACAGCCCCCTTCAGGAGAAGAAAAAAACGATCGGGCCCGCAGGCCCCGCCCCTTCCTTCACCACTCTGCAAACGCGTCCCCTGGCGCGTTTGCAGAGAGGAACAATTCCCCTTGAATACTGGGGGTCCCTGGGGGCCAACTAGCCCACCAGGTACCTCCAGTATGCGCCAGGGGCTGCCTTGCAGAGAGGTGTACAGAGGCCACGCCCCTTTTACACCTCTCTGCAACGCAGCTCTGTGGCGCTTTTTGGAGGTATATGGTGGGCTAGTTGGACTCCGGGGACCCTCAGGATTCAAGGGGACTTAATCCCCCAACTTAAACGCGCAGCGGGCGCGTTTGCACAGTGGTGAAGGGAGGGGCGGGGCTTCAGGTGACATGTGTGCAAACAGGCCCCGTGGCGCGTTTTAAGATGGGAATTAAATCCCCTTCAATCCTGAGGGTCCCTGGGAGCCAGCTAGCCCAACAGGTACATCCAGAATGCGCCACAGAGCTGCGTTGCAGAGAGGTGTAAAGGGTGTGGCCTCTCTACACGTCTCTGCAACGCAGCCCCTGGCGCATATTGGAGGTTCCTGGTGGTCTAGTTGGCCCCTAGGGACCCTCAGGATTCAAGGGGACTTAATCCCCCAACCTAAAACGCGCCACGGGGCGCGTTTGCAAAGATGTCACCTCAGGCCCCGCCCCTCCCTTCACCATTGTGCAAATATTCCTCTAAAATCAGCCGAAATAGGAATTCCGATTTACTCACCTGTTATCAGGAGAGACCTCAGTGCTGCATCTTTCAGCCCAGTACTGATCCTGAAAAGTAATTTTAACCGTACTTACCGGTAGCTTGAATTTCCTTCATAGGCTAACATTGACTGGTTTCACTTGGAAATTCTTCTAAGTGTGGAGTTTTGGAACTTTAAAATATTCCTCTAAAATCAGCCGAAATACGAATTCCGATTTACTCACCTGTTATCAGGAGAGACCTCAGTGCTGCATCTTTCAGCCCAGTACTGATCCTGAAAAGTAATTTTAACCGTACTTACCGGTAACTTGAATTTCCTTCATAGGCTAACATTGACTGGTTTCACTTGGAAATTCTTCTAAGTGTGGAGTTTTGGAACTTTAAAATATTCCTCTAAAATCAGCCGAAATCCGAATTCTGATTTACTCACCTGTTATCAGGAGAGACCTCAGTGCTGCATCTTTCAGCCCAGTACTGGTCCTGAAAAGTAATTTTAACCGTACTTACCAGTAACTTGAATTTCCTTCCATAGGCTAACATTGACTGGTTTCACTTGGAAATTCTTCTAAGTGTGGAGTTTTGGAACTTTAAAATATTCCTCTAAAATCAGCCGAAATACGAATTCCGATTTACTCACCTGTTATCAGGAGAGACCTCAGTGCTGCATGTTTCAGCCCAGTACTGATCCTCAAAAGAAATTTTAACCGTACTTACCGGTAACTTGAATTTCCTTCATAGGCTAACATTGACTGGTTTTCAGCAAAAAAGTTTCAAAGTGTTGATTTTCACAAACTACAAATATTCCTTAAAAATCGCCTGTATGACTTAAACGCATTCATTCAACTGTTTACAGGAGATGCACCAGTGCTGGATCCAGGATCCAACACTGAGTAACAAAAAGTAACGATAACAGTTTTTACCTGCTAAGTGAATTTCCTTCCATAGGATAACATTGTTGATTCTATGAGAAAAAGTTTCCAAGTGTCAACTTTTAAAATACAATAATATTCCTTAAAAATCACGACTGTAACCAAAACGCTTTTACTCAACTGTTTACAGGAGATGTACCAGGACTGAATCTAGGATCCAGTCCTGTGGTTAGAAAAGTAATCCATAAAGTAACTAATTGCATTTAACTAGAAATTCACATTGAGCTGAATGTTGCATTGTGTTTGAAAATGTGTTGCCCATTGCAACAACTGTAACTACTGTACTTAAAAGTCTATTGCCTATCTGCAAAGTATTTAAACTAAAGTAATTCATTAAGAGAAAGTATTTTTTGTAATGTAATGTATAATGTAATTACAATGTAATTTAAAAAATAAAATATGTAAAAAAAATGTTTCTAAAAATGTACTAAATCAGTATGAAAAAATTAATATAACAATTAATACATTTAAAAATTGTCATTTACAAAACCTTTGAAATTCACTAAAAAACGTAGGTTTCAGGCACGTTATAGTTAGAAATTAGCATTTAAAAAACCTTTGAAATTCACTGAAAAAACCATAGGTTTCAGACACGTTATAGTTACAAATTAGCATTTAAAAAACCTTTGAAATTCACTGAAAAAACCATAGGTTTCAGACACGTTATAGTTACAAATTAGCATTTAAAAAACCTTTGAAATTCACTGAAAAACCATAGGTTTTAGGGACAGTTATAGTTACTTGGATATTGCACTCGTACAAAACCCGTGAAATTCCCCGTTATAGTTAGTTCAGCTAACTATAACTCGCGCCCCGCAATGCACTGCTGATGACGTCACATATTACATCACTCATGACATGGTCAGTGACATCACTGATGACATCACTGATGACATCTCAAATGACATCACTGATGACATCATCCACGTGATAATCTGATGCACCTCCTCACACCCTAATATAACCTTTGATACACCCACTCTAAATTACAGACTGCCATTCGCAAAACCATAGACACTCCAACACCAATAACTACATACCCACTCACTGATTCTTAGGTCTACACACACACATCCACTCACTCACCCGTACAGTCACTCATACTTACGGTCACTCAGTACAGGACTATCATATGCACTCTTACTCCTATATAGACACTCAAACAATGCCACTCATCCATAGAGATACTCACACACCTAGTCAGTCATGCAAATAATTAAACACACTGCCATTTACTCACCTATACAGTTATACACACACCAGCTCACTTACTCATACAAATAGTAGCACATTGTTACGCTCTTATACAATCACTGATACAAGCACACAATCATCCATACAGCCACTATCACAATCACTCACTCTTGCTTATAGCTATTTATATACTCCAACACACATATATACTGCCTTTCACATATGTAGTTACTCACACATGTACCACTGGGACATACATTCACTCACTAACACACTCTTACACACACTTACCCACCCATACAGTCTATCACAGATGCACTCTTGAAACCATCCACCCAGTGAATCACCCACTCACACATCTATGCACAGAGTTGCACACACCCCTCCCACACAAACACTCAGGCACCCATACAGATACTCAGACAAGCATTCAATAACTCATATAGACACTCATTTAGCTATTCACAAACACATGCAGCCACTTACACAGCAACAGACAGACGGATACAGACATACACCCAGTTTAGTCACTAACCCATGCATTCAGTAAGATACGTTAAATCACTCACTTATAGAGTCAGTCACGCACCTACTAAATCATCCATACAGACACTTACACACCCACTCATTCTTCAATACGTCTTTTCCTATATATTTTAAAAATATTTAAACTTTACAGAAACACACAGTCACTGGATGATGTCATCAGTGATGTCATTTGAGATGTCATCAGTGATGTCATCAGTGATGTCACTGACCATGTCATGAGTGATGTAATATGTGACGTCATCAGCAGTGCATTACGGGCGCGAGTTATAGTTAGCTGAACTAACTATAACGGGGAATTTCACGGGTTTTGTACGAGTGCAATATCCAAGTAACTATAACTGTCCCTAAAACCTATGGTTTTTTCAGTGAATTTCAAAGGTTTTTTAAATGCTAATTTGTAACTATAACGTGTCTGAAACCTATGGTTTTTTCAGTGAATATATATATACATATACATATATATATATATATATCCGACAATACTCCGTCTCATCTCGCTTCCTCCCCGCGAAAAGAAAGAGCACGGACCGCGGTAGTTTGGTGCTGTTAGTTTATTGTCAAGCTCTCAATAGATCGTAGCTGCCATGACTGCGTTTCGTCCCTCACAGGGGACTTGATCACATGACGCGCTTTCAGCAAGACAATTCGTTTAAATAGTATTACTTTTTTCTTTTTTTTGTCACGTGATTTAAAGTGACGTGTGCATAAGTGAAAAATATATACATATATATCAGGTTACTAATGGGCAAAGACAAGCTGCTTACAAATGGTAAACTTTGTCGTCAACTTGCATAGTTAACAGGAAATTGATGTCATAATTTACTTTCAAAGCATTGTTCTTGGTTTTACACAGATGTTATTGTAAGATTTAAAATATAAATAAATCTATACATAATCCATTTACATTAATATATATACTTAAATAAATAATACAAATATTAGTTTACTGTATAAAATCAGATAAAATTTCAATGTAAATACCTAAAAACCCTGTTTTTTCAAAAACAAATTTTATATATATTTGTTTTCATTAAAAATGAAATATAATTTTGGGCTTTATTACATTTTATAGCCTATTACATTTCCCAGACTGTAGTTTTGGTCCAAATACCTTGTTTCTCACCCAACTAAATCTTAAAGTGTACCTGTATGTAAAGGAACTTACTATTGGTATCCCTGAATATAAATATGTGCAAAATCGCGTGAATAAAAAAAAGTGTCAAGTGCAGGTTCCTTAACCTATGTGTAAACTAAAACTCATATCTTACTATGTGTGTTTAAAAATTAGGGATGGGATTAGCGGTTATTTAAAAACCTCATTGTTTTGATTCATGGGTGTTCATGGATGAGCAGATTTTTAATGCCCACTAATTGATGTAAAGACAACACTGGTTCTTATGCTGTACTTGGATGTTGTCTAAAAAACAGACTTGCATGTAGTTCCTCAGTGGCATTAAGGCCTTTCGGTGTTTGGTGTCGAGGTTTAAAATATATAGCATTTCTAATCTACATAGAGCTTTCTCTCGATCACCGCCCCTTTTATTTTGTGGCACCGAGTCTATGAGGAAGTATTTCAGATCTTTAAAATTACCTCCATGGAATTCATTAAAATGTCGGACCACTGGGTACGATTGATCATTGTTCTTTATAGCCCGCATGTGCTGGAGTACCCTTTTGTGTCCTTGTAGGATTGTACTACCCACATATTTTAATTTGCAAGGGCACTCCAGCACATAAACAACATGGTCTATTTTGCAGTTAAGTGCTTTATCAATCTTAATTTCTTTCTCACCAAACGGAGTTTTATATGTTGTTGTTGTTACTCCATGTTGGCACGCTTTACAGCTTTTGCACTTGTAAAATCCCAGTCTCTGACTTAACCATGTGCCTTTTGTTTGCGGCCCAGTAGGATCATTTTTGACTAGAACATCTTTCATGGATGGGCTTCTACTGTATGTGATTGCAGGTCTTTTTGGTACCAGATCACCAATCACAGGGTCTCTTCTAATAAAATGCCAATTTTTGTGATTATATTTTTGACTGCTCTTTCTTGTCTGTTGTAGTTTAAAATTAATCTAAAATTTTCAGGGTTGTTTTTAATCTCACTCCCTGGTGTTTCTTTCCTGGCGAGGAGTACTTCCCTAGGTGTAAGATTGCTCTTTTTAAGGGCTATGTCTAAACATTTTTTAGTATAACCCCTGTCTTTAAATCTTGTTATACACTGTGCTTGTGCCATTTTTAGATCTTTTTCATTGCTGCATATACGTTTAAGACGCAATAATTCACCATATGGTATGCTTTGCACAAGATGGCCTGGATGTGCACTGCTCGCATGCAATATTGCATTGCCTGCTGTTGGCTTTCTATGGAGTCTGGTCTCCAGTTTATCATTATAAATATATACCTCAACATCCAAGAAATTTACTGTAGTTTTACTGATAGAGGCGGTAAAATGTAGATTCAATTGATTTTGGTTAAGTTTGTTAACAAAAACTTCCGCCTCTACCTGAGTGCCACACCATACCAAAAATAGATCATCAATAAATCTCCACCAAGTTTTCACATTGTTGTTCATGACTTCAGTATGTTCCTTCATGAGGACCAGCTCCTCCCACCAGCCCATATGAAGGCAGGCGTAACTGGGAAAAGCTGGCCCTATCGCTACACCCCTTAACTGTTAAAATAGCGAATTTTGAAATATGAAAATGTTGTTTTTTAAACAAAATTCTACCATACTGATAAGCATGTTGGTGTGTTTTGCGTGTTGAGTACCTCTGCGTGACAAGTAAAATTCCAGTGCCCTAAGGCCATCATTGTGTCGAATAGATGTATAAAGTGAAGTCACGTCTAAAGTAATGAGCAGATAATCTCTTTGCCATTTAAAATTTAGCATT
>CAWUFW010002131.1:2095000-2260000 GCA_963921515.1 Calotriton arnoldi | reverse complement strand
CTCACTCCCTGCTGCCCTCTGCCACATCACCCGGCTCTCACTCCCTGCTGCCCTCTGTCACCCTCGGTCACCTCACCCGGCTCTCACTCCCTGCTGCCCTCTGTCACCTCACCCGGCTCTCACTCCCTGCTGCCCTCCGTCACCTCACCCGGCTCTCACTCCCTGCTGCCCTCCGTCACCTCACCCGGCTCTCACTCCCTGCTGCCCTCTGTCACCCTCTGCCATCTCACCCGACTCTCACTCCATGCTGCCCTCTGTCACCTCACCCGGCTCTCACACCCTGCTGTCCTGTCACCCTCTGTCACCTCACCCCGCATGTGTCAGCCCGGACTGAGACAGCTTCCCGGGCTGACACACAGCGGTACCCGAGTACTTCACAGGTCTTCAAAAGACCATTTACTTGTTAACGAGGCTTTGTTGTATTTCACCTCTTCTTAGCGCCCCTGCAGCTCCACTCTGACTATCGCTGGAATCGCCCGGCCCCCATAGAGCAGTGTCTCTCGGAGTCCGCGCTGCTGCAACCAGCGGTGTTTGCTGACACTCTTTAAAAAAAAAAAAAAAAAACACACAGGTACGATGTCTGCAAGGGCCGCGGGCCACCAAGGAAGGCTTGCCGGGCCGCTGGCGGGCCGTACTATGAGTACCCGTGCAGTAGGCAGTAGGCGAGGCCAGGAATGGAAATGGAGTCTCGAGTGGGAGGGCGAGACACGACAATATCCAGATCCGGTGACTCCCAAAAATGAAAGGAACCAGAGGAGGCGATCCCGAAAAATATAGGGCATAGCAGCACAAGGGTGGGACTGCAGAGTTGCACACAACCCCAACCAGCAATGTCTGCTTTGACCACTGACTGGTCGCAGATCACAGCGCCTACTGGTAGGCACCTGGCAAGGCTACGAGGCGTTGGGGCAGCTTCAAAGGGCAAGGCAGAGCTTTGAAAGGTAGCGCATTCGCGCGCTACACAAGATAGGCAGCCCTGTAGTTGGGAGATGGGGGGGGGGGCAAGTCAACGCCATCTAAGAGTTACGGGCAGCCAAGTTATGCCATCTAAGAAAGTGCAGCGGCATGGTTGGTGCACACTCTTTTTAGAGTATCCAGCTTTTGAGAAGGGTGGACATCATCCACTCTGTAAAATTAGTGGGGGGACAGCGTCCACCCGCGTGTACCCCCCACCCCCCGACTCGTGCCCTGCAGCCCATCCTGTGGGCAGGAATGCTGAGGGACTCCCCCGTAGTCCCACCCAGCCAACTGTATAGCAGCAACGAAAACCAAGGAGGGAATCCGAGTAGCTGCTGGAGTGTCTTAGCGCTATTAAGCGCTTGATGATAAAGCAGGCAGCTGCGTTCAGGAAGAGTCAGCTCCTCCTGTGGGCAGGAATGCTGGGGGATGTAGTTCCACCCTAGCCAGCGGTGTAGCAGCAGTGAAAACAGAGGAGTGAATCTCAGTCCTTACCTGAAAAGCTCTGCCTCTGCCAGCTCCTTCTCATGTCATTTCTTCATAGTAAAATGATTCCTTACTTTGTTTCAAGGACTATCACATAATGCTCCTCCACTCCCCAGGCACTTTCGGTTTGGTCCCTGTTCAGCGTTCCATGTGTCTAGGACAAAGTAAGTTGTATGCCATTCTGGTGTATCTCTGAATATGTTTCTGCTTAGTGGTTAGTTGGGCTGATTGCATCCTTGGCAATGTGTGGCCCACATCATTCCCTGCTAGTGTGGAGCTTGGAGCAAAGCAGTGGCTGGCTCCGTGCAGTGTGAGAGCCCCCTTGGTCAGTTCCTGTTCCCAGCGTGTTGTTCCGTTGCGCTTGAGATTATGTGCAGCACAGGAGGTGGGGGTCCCCTGCCCTTTGTAGAGGCACTGGCAGAGGTTTTTTCTTTTGTGGTCTATTGATTCGGAGAAATCCTCTTTTCCCAGGTTCCTAACAAAAAAGCATCCTTTGGAACCAGTTTAATGTGCACATTCCTCAGATTCCGAAGATGAATATCATTTTGGCCAGTGAGGCATCCAATTCATTGCTGGTCCTCAGAGGAGTCGTATCTTTTGGATGCGGTGGACAGGAAAGTGGAGAGTGCCTTAAAAAGGAGACCTGACAACCTTGGTGTGGTTCCCCCCTAAAACATTTTGGCTTCACTACTCCTGTTTTGCTGATTTTGCACAACCACACTGTTAACCAGTGCTATATTGCTTGTGTTCACTCCTGTAAGCATAGAAAAATTGGCTAACACCCAATTGGCATATTTAATTTACTGGCATATCCGTAATAAAGTGGTATACCAAATATCCAGGGCTGGTAATTTAAAAGCTACTAGTGGGCCTGCAGCACTTATTATGCTACCCACTTGAGTAGACCTTTAAAATCTATCTCAGCCTGTGTGTGCAGTTTTAAACTGCCATTTCGGCCTGGCAAAATAAACCGTTTGCCAAGCAGGGGGCGCTGTATTTAAAATAGTTGTAACAACTTTGGTGCTGTCAAAATTAGATTATTGTAATGGCCTATATCTTGGGCTACAGAAACAACATCTGAAAAAACTTCAGATGTTGCAGAATGCTGCAGCCAGGCTTTTACTGAACATACCTAAGCACCAATCAATCAAAGAGGAGATCCAGAAGCTCCATTGGTTGCCTGTGGTGCAACGTATTAAGTTTAAGGTACTCTGCCTTGCCTATAATGCAGTGAATAAGATCGGACCGGTACCTTTGAAAAACCTCTTCTTATGGTACCATCCAGGCAGACAGTTAAGATCTACCAATGCCAGATTAATGTTGGTACCAAGGATCCGAACTGTGAGTTGGGGAGGCCGTAGTATCGGCTACTGCGTGGCCAAGTTATGGAATACACTCCCTGCACACAAGAAAAGAATTGAAACTTGGTTATTTCTAAAGTAATCTCCACCCCCTCCCAACCTTCTCAGGGTTTACGTTCCAGTTCAGCGCCAAGCCACCCCAGGGTATTCACACGCTTTAGAAATCACACTAACATTAACATTAACAAAAAGTTGGATATGTGTTTTTAAATATTATATGTCCTTGTAGTGGAAAAACTCTTAAAATTAGTTTTTTTCAATATTGCAAGGTCTACATCTCCAATAGGATAACTTTGGGTTACCTTATTACATTTAATGAGAAATAACTTTTGTTTGGGCGCAAGAACACTTGCACTACAGCATAAAAAGCCTGCAGTGACTGCCAAAGTGAAGCTCCAGCAACGACCGTTGGCAACACACAACTGGATCTTCATGCTACAGCGACAATCGGCCTCAACGCCTGGCTACAGCGATGACCATCCGCGACACTCTCTCTGCTCCTCGCAGCCTCTTCCATTTCGAATGGAATTTTTCTCGCTGGAATTTATTACGTTATTTTTTCAGCGTGACTAACTTTTATCGGGTCCGTGCTGGATACTGTTTACAGTAACCACCACACATCATATTCCTCGTCCCCATAATCCTCAGAGCACAAAAAGGGCGTAACTGGAGGAACATCGACCCCCAGTTACTGCAATCTGCTCTGGTAACCTCAAAGCCTGACCTAAAGTCCGAGGCGAACATGGCAACAGGCAGATTTACCAACTGGATCAAAGCTGCAGTAAACACATTAGCCCCGGAAAAAAACTTCACTACCAAGCGTAAAAAAAATTCTGAACCTTGGTTTTGTGATGCACTGCGAGCACAAAAACAACTATGTAGACAGTCAGAGAGACGGTGGAGCAGGCAGTATAATGCAGCTGATAAAATTTTATATGCACAGACACTGTCTGACTATAAGAAAATGATATTGACAAAAAAAAGTGAGTATATTTCAGGGAAAATTCTGCAGGCTGGTAATTCTAGCAAAGTACTCTTTGCAACCTTAAAGAGGCTAGTCAAATTACCAGAAACATTCAACGGGGACATCAGTGTGGAATTTTGCAACCAACTTGCATGGTTTTTCAAGGAGAAGGTGGAGACCGTTTATAGATCCCTTACAGACAAGGGCACCGATTGCATAGGTAATACACCTGCCAAAACACTCCCCTTTTCCGATACTTTTTTGGCATCCTTTGATCCTCCAAACATAGGAAAGATATCCCAGGTAGTCAGAACATCAAAGGCCGGAGCACCCACAGACCCTTGCACCCCGAAAATATTTCAGATGGCACCTGACCTCATCAGCGAGCAACTTAGCATACTTTTTAAGGAGATTATTAGCACTGGTATCTTCCCTGACTCCTGGAAAACTGTCTCAATTCTTCCCCTTTTAAAAAACCTAATTTGGATCCTGGTGACACCAGCAGTTATAGACCTATTGCCAGGATTCCATTCCCCGCTAAGGTCCTGGAAAAAACCCTAAACACCCAATTAACAGCCTTCATATCTTCGGCGGACCTGTTAGATCGCTCGCAATATGGTTTCTGACAAGGACATAGTATGGAAACTGCCCTAGTCATGGCAGCAGAGGAGCTCAGAGCAATACTGGACTCAAGTGCCAAAGCCGCCTTGATACTTTTGGATTTATCGGCGGCTTTTGACACCGTTAACCATGATATCCTAATCGGAAGGCTCTCAGAGGCGGGAGTTAAGGACTCTGCCCTTAAATTGATTAAATCATATTTGAACAATAGGTTTCAATATGTTCAGCTTGGAGATTCCTGCTCAGAACAGTTCATGCTTCCATGTGGGGTGCCACAGTGCTCCTCATTGAGCCCCACATTATTCAACATGTATGTGACCCCCTTGGCTGATATAATTAGGCAGTTTGGCTTCTCTGTGGCTTCCTACGCGGACGATACTCAGTGGTGTCCATCTCCAGTAATTTGGAGGAAACAGCGGACCGCTTTAGCCACTGTATGTCCCGTGTGGACCAGTGGATGAGCGCAAACTACCTAAAGCTGAACGGAGGTAAAAGGGAGGTTCTCCTGCTGGGCTCTGACACATCCTTTTGGTTGCAGAGTTGGTGGCCAGCTGGCCTGGGAGATTTTCCAGTCCCAGTCAAGAAGGTGAAGAATTTGGGCATCATCTTTGATGGTAAACTGACTTTTCAACATCAGATTAATAAGGTCTCATCTTTGGTCTTCCTGACTCTAAAGACAATCAGGAAAGTTCGATCTTTTATCCCTCCAAAAGCAGTAAAAACACTTGTGACCGTTCTAGCCTTTGTATCGCTTTGTTCGCCCTAAGTTGGCGGGGGTATGCCCAGACGTGGGTCCCTTGCTCACTTTGCCACTGGATTCAAGCAAGCCTGGCTGATGACGGCTGGAATGCCAGAAACCGGTCCCAGGATGCTTGTTTCCGGTCCAGGGAAGACATGGCTTGGCAGTTCGGGCTGGACTGTTCCCATGAGGCACAGGGTCAGACTGATTTGCATATGGCCATGTCTGAACTGGGGTGGTGGAGTGAGCTAAAGAATGATGATGGATTAAACCCAGATCAGTTGACTGGGGGTGAGTGTTTGATTGGCTCAAACGTTCCGTCCATCATCCCCTTTTGTATCGCTTTGTTCGCCCTAAGTTGGCGGGGTATGCCCAGACGTGGGTCCCTTGCTCACTTTGCCACTGGATTCAAGCAAGCCTGGCTGATGACGGCTGGAATGCCAGAAACCGGTCCTAGGATGCTTGTTTCCGGTCCAGGAAGACATGGCTTGGCAGTTCGGGCTGGACTGTTCCCATGAGGCACAGGGTCAGACTGATTTGCATATGGCCATGTCTGAACTGGGGTGGTGGAGTGAGCTAAAGAATGATGATGGATTAAACCCAGATCAGTTGACTGGGGGTGAGTGTTTGATTGGCTCAAGCGTTCCGTCCATCATCCCCTTTTGTATCGCTTTGTTCGCCCTAAGTTGGCGGGGGTATGCCCAGACGTGGGTCCCTTGCTCACTTTGCCACTGGATTCAAGCATGCTTGGCTGATGACGGCTGGAATGCCAGAAACCGGTCCTAGGATGCTTGTTTCCGGTCCAGGAAGACATGGCTTGGCAGTTCGGGCTGGACTGTTCCCATGAGGCACAGGGTCAGACTGATTTGCATATGGCCATGTCTGAACTGGGGTGGTGGAGTGAGCTAAAGAATGATGATGGATTAAACCCAGATCAGTTGACTGGGGGTGAGTGTTTGATTGGCTCAAACGTTCCGTCCATCATCCCCTTTTGTATCGCTTTGTTCGCCCTAAGTTGGCGGGGGTATGCCCAGACGTGGGTCCCTTGCTCACTTTGCCACTGGATTCAAGCAAGCCTGGCTGATGACGGCTGGAATGCCAGAAACCGGTCCTAGGATGCTTGTTTCCGGTCCAGGGAAGACATGGCTTGGCAGTTCGGGCTGGACTGTTCCCATGAGGCACAGGGTCAGACTGATTTGCATATGGCCATGTCTGAACTGGGGTGGTGGAGTGAGCTAAAGAATGATGATGGATTAAACCCAGATCAGTTGACTGGGGGTGAGTGTTTGATTGGCTCAAACGTTCCGTCCATCATCCCCTTTTGTATCGCTTTGTTCGCCCTAAGTTGGCGGGGGTATGCCCAGACGTGGGTCCCTTGCTCACTTTGCCACTGGATTCAAGCATGCCTGGCTGATGACGGCTGGAATGCCAGAAACCGGTCCTAGGATGCTTGTTTCCGGTCCAGGGAAGACATGGCTTGGCAGTTCGGGCTGGACTGTTCCCATGAGGCACAGGGTCAGACTGATTTGCATATGGCCATGTCTGAACTGGGGTGGTGGAGTGAGCTAAAGAATGATGATGGATTAAACCCAGATCAGTTGACTGGGGGTGAGTGTTTGATTGGCTCAAACGTTCCGTCCATCATCCCCTTTTGTATCGCTTTGTTCGCCCTAAGTTGGCGGGGGTATGCCCAGACGTGGGTCCCTTGCTCACTTTGCCACTGGATTCAAGCAAGCCTGGCTGATGACGGCTGGAATGCCAGAAACCGGTCCTAGGATGCTTGTTTCCGGTCCAGGGAAGACATGGCTTGGCAGTTCGGGCTGGACTGTTCCCATGAGGCACAGGGTCAGACTGATTTGCATATGGCCATGTCTGAACTGGGGTGGTGGAGTGAGCTAAAGAATGATGATGGATTAAACCCAGATCAGTTGACTGGGGGTGAGTGTTTGATTGGCTCAAGCGTTCCGTCCATCATCCCTTTTGTATCGCTTGTTCGCCCTAAGTTGGCGGGGTATGCCCAGACGTGGGTCCCTTGCTCACTTTGCCACTGGATTCAAGCAAGCCTGGCTGATGACGGCTGGAATGCCAGAAACCGGTCCTAGGATGCTTGTTTCCGGTCCAGGGAAGACATGGCTTGGCAGTTCGGGCTGGACTGTTCCCATGAGGCACAGGGTCAGACTGATTTGCATATGGCCATGTCTGAACTGGGGTGGTGGAGTGAGCTAAAGAATGATGATGGATTAAACCCAGATCAGTTGACTGGGGGTGAGTGTTTGATTGGCTCAAGCGTTCCGTCCATCATCCCCTTTTGTATCGCTTTGTTCGCCCTAAGTTGGCGGGGGTATGCCCAGACGTGGGTCCCTTGCTCACTTTGCCACTGGATTCAAGCAAGCCTGGCTGATGACGGCTGGAATGCCAGAAACCGGTCCTAGGATGCTTGTTTCCGGTCCAGGGAAGACATGGCTTGGCAGTTCGGGCTGGACTGTTCCCATGAGGCACAGGGTCAGACTGATTTGCATATGGCCATGTCTGAACTGAGGTGGTGGAGTGAGCTAAAGAATGATGATGGATTAAACCCAGATCAGTTGACTGGGGGTGAGTGTTTGATTGGCTCAAACGTTCCGTCCATCATCCCCTTTTGTACCGTTCTAGCCTTGGCTAGACTCGATTACGGAAATGCCTTGTATTTGGGCCTTCAAAAACAGCATATGCTCAAACTACAGCGGGTGCAGAACGCAGCCGCCAGATTGCTGTTGGACATTCCTAAATTTCAGTCAATTTCCCAAGGTTTAAGAAAGCTTCACTGGCTCCCAGTAAAAAAAAGGATAGACTTTAAATCCTTATGCTTAGCTTACAAAGCTCTGCACGGGAACGGTCCTCTGTTCCAGAAACAACACCTCTCCTGGTACCATCCTGCTGGAAACTTAAGATCAGCGCAGAGCAAACTCCTCCAAATCCCCAGATTCAACAAGGCAGGCTGGGGAGGAAGGTTTGTTCTAGGCACAGTGAAATTGTGGAACTCACTCCTGACAGATATCAAGAACAGCCCTATGTTGCTTTCCTTCAGAAAAGCACTAAAAACCTGGCTGTTCTCCAACTAAGCTTCTCTTCTCTGTTATTTCCGGCAATCTACCGCACAGTGCCTAGACGCCCCTGGGCATTCGTGCGCTATATAAATTTCAAAATCAAATCTCGGTTGGCCTGAACTTGTGACTTTTACCCGGTCTCACAGGACCAGAAAACCACAAGTGTTGCTTTGTGCTTTTAGGAGCTATACTTGCCTTAAATCTTTAAAATTGCATAACTCTGGTTCTACTAATTGGATTTTAGTTGTTTTGCTGTCAAATAATTTATTAAATTTTACTCAATTTTTCTAATTTGGAGAGGGATTTTTCTTGTGTTGTGTTTTCACTTTATTACTGTTTGACTGCTGCATAAATGCTTACACATTGCCTCTAAGTTAAGCCTGGCTGCTTTTGTGCCACGATACCGAAGGGATAAGCACAGGTTTGTTTGGTGACTTTTTGTGGTTCACCCTGAGAAGAATTGTGGCTTTTGCTTGGGAAGGCCTCACATCCCCCTAAACCAAAAACTCAATTTCTCGCAAGGAGCTATTCAAATTTTACATTGAGGGCTAACACCTATGCAGCATATGCCTTATACGCAATGTTGAACAACTTTCAAATACGTTTTAAAGAAGGTAAGGATCCTACGGAACATGGAACTTGTTGCATAATTTTTGCTGGATACTGTTTTTAAATACCTCTGGGTAGCAGCAACATCATCAGGGGTGTCAATAGCTTGAAGGAGGCTTTTGTAGATTAAGCTCTGAAGTGTCGATCAATCAGAGGCCTTTGATTCACCACCTTCCATTTGTGGTGATTAAGTTGTTTGATATGCAGTTGGATGAAATGGTGAAAAGTTGGCTGAGGACAACAAAATGTCCTTTCGATTTTGAGCTTCTTTTGCAAAGAAGTTCTTCTTTTCAGAGAAAGCCGGGTCAGGTGCTTTAGGAGAAGAAACACCTCTTCAGGCAGAGCCTGTAGTTCAGGGGCAGCATTCTTATCAAAATCCCAGCCACACGCTGACATCCAACGAGCCAATAAAGCCTGACTATCTGTGTGGCCGGCAGTGGGAGCCGGGCTGAAGGATTTTAATCAGAGTGGGGTTGGGTAGTATCAGATCAGTGGGTCTTGGAAGTAATATGAGACAGTCATGCCATAGACTTTTTTTTAAGTCTTCCATCACAAAATTAGTTTCTAACGACTCTGGTGGACATCGGACATTGTTTTCCTCGCCTCCCCGTTGTGTTTTCCTACCTGCTTTCCCTACCCCTGTTTACCATGCCCCCTCTACCTTTTCACTCCCCATAAGACGTGTGTACGTGCTAATAACTCACATTATTGTGTAATCCCATGTTGTTTTTTCTCCTATGTCTATACTTGTCTATGTAATTATGTAACCTGTAACTCACTGATCCTCATGTAAAGCGCTCTGATACCTCCGGGTCTAGCCAGTGCTATATAAAACTTTGCAAATAAATAAATAAAATAAAAGACCAAGCGAGGAAACAAGCAATGTTGATGGGCATACAGACCTTGTCTCAGGAAGGTGCTACAGCTAAAGTACCAGATTCTCAGAGAGGGTGTGGTGTACATTCAACCATATTCTTGGTGCCAAAGCCAAGCAGAAGTTACAGACATTTGCTAGACTTGAAGTGGCCCAACAATTTGTTCGGTGCTCATCCTTGAGCATGCTAACATTGCAAATGGCAGTCTCAATGTTGTTGAAACTGGACCTTCCAGAGACCTTGGATTTGCAAGATGCACATTTCCTTGTCCTGATAAGGAAAGATGACCAGCAGTATCATAGGGCTGCAATACATGAGCAACATTTTTCTCTTTAAGGCTCTCCCCTACATGCTGTCCTCATTTCCAAGGGTGTTTACAAAAGGTAATGGCAGAAGTTGGTTATTTTCTGCAATTTCCAAGATATTCATTTGTTTCTATATATGAATGTCTAGATGATATCCGACTCTTCTTCTTTGAATGTGAAGGCCAGTGTGAAGAAGGTGTGCCCCAGCCTGGAATGGCTAAGGTTAATCATAAATCAGAAGTCAAGTCCCATACTGGAACTGACAAAGATATTCATTGGTCATTTAAGAATCTACAGAGTGGGCAATTGTTCCTCCCAGAAAACAGGATTCATTCTTGCAGACATATGTGGCCCAGTTGGCATCAACGCAGGGGGCAACAGCCAGGCGTTCAGTGAAGATTCTTGGCCTGATGTCAGCAACAACAGTAGTGGTCTATTGAATATGACATTATTTAAAGCCAATGGGGTACCATTTTCCATATCATTGGTCCCCAATGACACATGAATATGAGAGGCTTAGGGGAGATGAAAGACCATTTACAGTGGTAGCTGAATGAGGAGAATCTAAGGAAGGGAGTATCCTTTCAATAACTACACCTACGCATCATAACATCAGTTGCAAGCGCATGGGGTGGGATGCCACCCTCAAGGGGCTGGAAGTAGAAGGAAATTGTCTTTCACAGTGTTGCTTCCCACTTGGAGAACTCCTTGGTTCTGGTCAGGGTTGACAGTCAAGTAGCAAAAGCTTACTTGAACAGGCAAGGCAGTACAAATAACAGGGCTTTGGCAAAAATGGCCAAGGTGATTTTTGCATGAGCCCCAGGGGTGGAAAACATTTAAGGGGATAGATTGAGCGGCAATCGTCCGACCTCAATCTCATCATCTGAGCATCTGAGCATGCATCCCTTCCAACTGATAACAGACAGGCGTTTCAGCCCATGGCAGTATTTGATTGCTTTCCTGAGCAGTGCTCTTCTACCACAATTTTGTTTAAATATATGGTGTAGGAAGCTGGTTCTTTATATAGTATACCAATAAGAGGTATACTGTGAAAAGAGTCCAGGTACTCCCTTCTGAGTAGGCCTGGGCGGAGATAACGAAACTCTGTGCAGTGAGAAAAAAACTCCGCCAAGCTACGTGGAGTTCCACGAGCGTCAGAGTGTGTTAACAGGTGCCGTTCGCACTGGTTTTTAACTGAGGGTGTTTGTTCTGTGCTGTAAAATCAGACCGAACAGCATCACGCGCAGTGCAAAAGGGCGCAACTTCTTTCTGCCGCTCGAGTAGAAGTTCTACTCGAGTGGCAGCTTCCGCAATGTGAAAGGAAGGTTTCTCAACACGAGCGATAAAAACCATCCACGACTGCCCGCATTGAGAAATCTCGCTGGGAAGCAGTCTTGGGTTGGATTTTTCTCGCTCGCCAGCTTATCGTTGGCGAGAGTGTACAGGGAAAAATTCTGCAGAGCTTGTCTTGCAGAGCTGCAGAGCTTGTCTTGCAGAGCTTGTCTTGCAGAGTTTGTCTTGCAGAGTTTGTCTTGCAGAGCTTGTCTTGCAGAGCTGCAGAGCTTGTCTTGCAGAGCTGCAGAGCTTGTCTTGCAGAGCTGCAGAGCTTGTCTTGCAGAGCTTGTCTTGCAGAGCAGCAGAGCTTGTCTTGCAGAGCTTGTCTTGCAGAGCTGCAGAGCTTGTCTTGCAGAGCTGCAGAGCTGCAGAGCTTGTCTTGCAGAGCTGCAGAGCTTGTCTTGCAAAGCTGCAGAGCTGCAGAGCTTGTCTTGCAGAGCTGCAGAGCTTGTCTTGCAGAGCTTGTCTTGCAGAGCTTGTCTTGCAGAGCTTGTCTTGCAGAGCTGCAGAACTTGTGCTGCAGAGCTTGTCTTGCAGAGCTGCAGAGCTCGTCTTGCAGAGCTGCAGAGCTTGTCTTGCAGAGCTGCAGAGCTTGTCTTGCAGAGCTGCAGAGCTTGTCTTGCAGAGCTGCAGAGCTTGTCTTGCAGAGTTGCAGCGCTTGTCTTGCAGAGCTGCAGAGCTTGTCTTGCAGAGCTTGTCTTGCAGAGCTGCAGAATTTGTGCTGCAGAGCTTGTCTTGCAGAGCTTGTCTTGCAGAGCTTGTCTTGCAGAGCTGCAGAGCTTGTCTTGTAGAGCTGCAGAGCTTGTCTTGCAGAGCTGCATAAGCCCCACACCCCCTGACCTTACCAGGGAGCGAATGATTTCTAGCGACCACTAAACATGCCAACCCTGTCCCCTCAGGGATCATGGAAACAGTGCAGAACCTTTCGCTTAGTCACTCGTGCCCACTTATTCTCAGAGGAATATACAGAGAATACACAGTGGAACGTTTTCAATAATATTTATTGAACCAACGTTATTCTTGCATAAAATATGTGTGCTGCAATGATCAGTAGACAGATCAGACAAACGTGATTACAAGCAGCAAAAGCGTAAATAGTAGGTAGAATTATACCAAGGTTATCAAACAATGTATATATGCAGGCATATAAAGAAGGCAGTAATCGGGCGTACTCCTACTATGCAAACCGTACTCTAAGTGTACCTAGAGTGTATGTAGGTGTAGAGCCAAGAATACCCCCAAGGGACGATCTAACCCCATTATCTGATAGGAAAGAGTGAAGTTCCCTGTCTTGGTCACGAACTGGACACCCCTCACGAGATGTCAGGCTGCTGCATGGCGATCTCCCAAGATGCAAGGACCCTCGGAGTCAGCGGAAGTACCTCCTCTGCTAATCTATTGGGATGCTCATCTTTTATAATAGAAAGCAGCCTTGCGATGCATGCATAGATTAGTGATGTTGTGTATATGTAGATAGCCCTGCCACCCCGTGGATGAAGATAGTGATAACATTAGTACATGATATTCAGGGCATTGTGAATGTTGTGTGAAGCTGGATGTAAAACAAGTTTCGTTTCAGAGAAACTAATTCAACATGGTTGTGCGTGAAAATGTATGCAAAAGGTCACAGCTTGAAAATGTTATTCGTGAGGACAATATAAGAAATAAGTTGCTTCGCTACATGGGCCTAACCCGGAAATATAACAATGCAATATAAGCCATATTTCAGGCACCTACTAGTAGAGCGGTGCTTTACAACACTGATCTGACAGCAGACAATGTTTGTTTTAAAGAAAGGGTTCATGAAGTCTTTGATGTGAGGTTCGAGCTTTTTTGGACCAATTACTTAACTTACTGGTTTGTCAGGACAACATCTGAAGTGTAGGCAGAAATAACTTTACCAGCAAAACTGGGAATTCTTGCCCTTCACATTGGAAACATTTTCTTAAATTGCCATGGTCAAGTTTTGGCAGTGACTCCCTGCATGTCCCACTCAGGAAGGGCAAGACGTCTGGCTGCAGAGACTGACTGCCAGAAGTGAGTAGGAATACTTTGCTTGCTTATGCTAAGGGGTGCCTGGAGTAGCAGTGGGCAAAACTGTAATCTGGACTGCCTACAGCCATTGGATATTCTCCCTGTCCCTTAGGATTCAGCTTTTTGCATTTAAGAAATAGCACTGCATGCTGTTGATATGTAATGGTGGCCTTCTTTCTGGCTCTGAGATGTTGTATGACAGATTGCTGCTGTCTTACAGTGCTTCTTTTACTCTTACACCCCCTTGGTCCTTTTCAAGATTTAATCCAAATTTTATGAAGTAGTGAGCTGCTCAACTTTGCAGCTTCTAGCATTCCTGCGAAAGGTCAAAAGGAGCAGGTCCTTGTGCCAGCTCCCCCACACTGCTACCTTCAGCTGGTTTTATCTAATTACACTGCAGTAGTGTTATCCATCCTTGTTTCTGCATAGCCTCTATCTTTACCTTTGTCTATTCCTGTTGTATCACTGTATCTCATTAGTCAATAACGGTACCATTGTATTTATAAACCTCTTACAGTAACTGTTTTAACATTGTTTTATTTAGCCCTAATAGCCATTCTCTTGTTGTTGTGTCCTATTCTGTAACTCTGCTGTAGCTCTGCTGCTTCCTCTCTGCCACTCATTTTCCTGACGTTTTCACAGCTCCTTCCTTCCCACTTCCCACCTCCGAGGGCTCCTCCCAGGACCTAATGGAGAGCGCAGCAAAGCATTGCACCGGCATCCCAAAGGCAATTCTGTCTGCACCCATCCACGCCTGGACCACGCCCAGCACCAGGAACCCTGGCTTTTCAACCCTACGATGATTTACCAGCTCAGACCTCCATGCTCTGGATCCTGGGCACATCGACAACAACTGTTGTCGCACATCTCCACTAACTACCAGAGGACCGTTATCCTGCCAGCACTGGCACTTCACCTGCAGCACCAAAGCAACCACCAAAGCTAGAGACACCGCAAACAGGACTGTGTCCACCACGCCGACCGAGACCGCCACAACACAACTCCAGTGCATTCTACTCAGCGCACAGTCACTCGGCAAACAAGCCATGGAGATCAGGGAAATGATCTCATCCCTCTACCTGGATGTCATCTTCTTCACAAACACCTAGCTGAACCCCTTCTCTGTGCCAGATATTGCCATCGCCACCCTGAAGGCTACAAGATAACACACTGGGACGGAACCAACAAACACCTAGGTGGAATTGCCATTATCTTCAAGGACACCATCCACTGCATGACCTCTCCAGACGACTTGACCTCGATAATAGAGCACCTCAACTTCCAATTTCACACAGACGGAAAAAGCACTATCAGAGGCACCCTCGCTTACAGACCATCAGGACCACGCTCTAGCTTCTGCATAGCCATCCCTGACCTCATCGCCCGATCGTCATCAACTCCAAGCACTACATCTTCCTAGGGGATCTTAACTTCCACCTTGATGACCCCAGCAACATCAACACAACCGACCTCCTGGAAAGCATGAGGAACATCGGGCCTCAAGCAACTTGTCACCGACCCTACCCACATCACAGCAGGGCCGGACTGGCCATAGCGGGCACCAGGCGTTTCCCCGGTAGGCCGCTAGGGTGGGGGCTGGTTTTGGGCCCCTGGGGGGCCGTTTTTGTTACCGGGGGTCGGCAATATCGGCCCCCGGTAACAAAATCGGCCGAAACCGGCCCTCGCAAACTGCTCGGCCGCACTCACCCCAGGGGGGGCCAGCTGAGCAGTTTGCCAGGGCCGGTTTCTGTTCCCAGTCCGGCCCTGCATCACAGGATACATGCTCAACCCCATTTTCACATCCAGCGACAGAGTCAAGTACAACCATGTCTCACAGCCATGGTTCCCTGTAGCATGCGTGCCTGCGCGCACATTGTCTTTCCCCAGCGCGCGCACAATCTTGCACAGAGCGCACGTCACTGCTTCATGCAAAATTAAAAGACCGTTTGCTGTCCACAGCCTTTAAAATACAAGTGCTGTGAAAAGAACGGTCTTTTTCTTGGTGCTGAAGTGCAGGGAGAAATTCTGGTGAGTTTACAAGGCGGGGCGATTCAAGGTCAGCTGAAATAAGACTTCGAGGATGGTAATCCTTCCCTGCCATGGGCCTGTGAAATGTCATACAGAGCCCGGAGCAGGCGGCAGTTAAACATGGCGTTTGCACTATTCGTAATGATGAATCAGAAGTGCAGCATCCAGGTGCACAACCAGTGGCAATACATCTGCACAATTTGTGTTTGTTTGTCATTCTAATAGCTGCAGCTGCTGGTCATGTATGATCGGAGTTAGTTTCGAGTCCGGCTTCGGCTCATCATGCTGATAATCTCTGCAAATCTGCGCAAGGTTTGCAGTTGTTTAAAAGTGCCCAAAAACAAAAAGTAGTGTGATACCGCGCAAATACTTTATTTCATAGAGTTTCCTGTTTGTTCTTTATACCATATGTTAGAACTGGGGGTCTCTAGTTGGCAATGGTTTGCACCTTTGTCCAAATAGGGACCCTTGCTTCTAGTCAGGATAAGGGGGATACACTCCTAAAATAACCCCTGCTCACCCCCTGGTAGCTTGGCACGAGCAGACAGGCTTATCTCAGAGGCAGTGTGTAAAGCATTTGTGAACACATACAGTAATACAGTGAAAACACTACAGATGGACACCACACAGGTTGTATGTAAAAATAAGTAATCTTTATATAGACTTAACACAAGACCCAATAGCAAAAATCCACAATACTGTAATCTAAAAATAGACTTAAAATGATAGAGACAGTTCACGTTATCTTCAAAAATAGGATAGTCAATCAAATAAAGCTTGTAGCAACAAATAACTCCACTTGGAGTTATCACGACGTCGTGACCGGTGGAAATCCCAAAGTACGGCGCCGACCGCGAGGTGCGCGGTGTCGGGCCCAGAGTCGAGCAGACCCACAAAGAACAGTACCTGGAATTCGATGAAAACAAAGACGGTGCACGGCGTCGGGGAGGTGATGCTTCGTTGGCGCCGGCGGTGTCGGTTCCTTACGACCCCAGGGGAGGTGATGTCTCGGTTCCTTACTGCAGCGCAGGGAGGTGAGCGTCGGTTCCTTACTGTGTCGGGGAGGTGATGTCACGGATGGCGGCGGGCGTCGGTTCCTTACGATGGTGCGGCGTCGATGGATTCGGGGGTCACCCACGTCGAGGATCGGCTCCGCGATGATGAAGCCCTGGCGTCGGTGAAGTCGGGGCTGCGGTGCGAGTTGGGGCGGTGCGTCGTGCTCTTCACGAGCGGTGCCCACGGCTTCGGTGCAGGTTACGGCGTCGCTCGCCGGCGTTGCAATTTCCCTCTGTTAGCAGCTAAAACAGCAGTTCCAGATGCAGGCAAACAGAAGGGGTGAAGTCTTTGTGTCCCTGTGACTTCAGGCAGGAGGCAAGCTCAGTTCAAGCCCTTGGAGATTCTCTTCTTCAAGATGATAAAGCACAGCAAAGTCTTTTCTCCTGTCCTTGGCAGAAAGCAACCACTGCAGGCCAACCCCAATCAGCAAAACAGCACAGGGGCAGTACTCCTCCTTCAGCTTCTCCGGTTCTTCTCCTTGGCAACAGGTTTCTTGATTTCCCAAAAGTGATCTAATTTCATGGGATCTGGGCCCCAGTATTTATACACAGAAATCCTTTGTTCTCTGAAGGCAGAGAGGCCCATGCCTAGTCCAAACCAGTTCTGGTCAGTCTTGGAGCACTTTGTGTACATGACTCCTTCTTTCCTTTGAGAGTGAGGGGCAGAGCCATCAGGCGCCCGGCAGGAGGTGGAGCCAGCATTGTGGAAGGCAGGCACAGCCCTATTCAGACCCAGGTGCAACTCCTCCCACCCATCCTCCTTCAGGCAGACCTATTCAGCCTAGTGCTGACTCACCCTGCCTCCTGGAATCCCCCAGCCCCTGTCACTCACAACCCCAGACATACAATACACAACCTGAGCAGAGGCAGCTGGATGGTTAGGCAAGAAAATACCTACTTTCTAAAAGTGGTATTTTCAAACACAGAATGTTAAAACCAACTTCACTAAAAGATGTATTTTATCATTCTGAGTTCAGGCATACTAAATTAGTTTTTCTACCATGTTCCCTGGGTCAGTTAGGATTATAAGGTGTAATAATCAAACTGCCCATTCTGGCCTATGGGAACAGGTAGCCTTGCAATAGTGAAAAACGAAAATGGCTGTAATTCACTATTAGGACATGCCACACACACCAGGGCATGTCCTACCTTATACTACAATGCACCCTGCCCTTGGGCCTACCTTAGGGGTGTCTGATATGAAGATAAGGAAGGTTTAGGGACTGGCAAGGGGTGCACTTGCCAAGTCGACATGGCAGTCACAGACTGCACACAGGCTCTGCAATGGCAGGCCTGAGACACACTTTGCAAGCTGCTTCTGTGGGTGGCACAACCAGTGCTGCAAGCCCACCAGCAGCATTTGATTTACAAGCCCTGGGCACCCATGGTGCACTGTACTAGGGTCTGACAAGTAAATCAAATAACCCAATCATGGAGTCACTAATCAACACATCAATTTACAGTAGGGAGCACTTGCACTGTGGCACTGAACAGCAGTGGCACAGTGCCCAAAAGCATCTAAAACCAGCAAAAACATAAGAGGCAACAGCAAAAAATGGAAGGGAGACCCACGCCAATGGTGCCAAGTCTAACACCATATGAGAGCATTTTAAATGCTTGCATTCAGAATATGCCCTCAGTGCTTTTAATTGTCATTAGTTGTACCAAAAATGCCAAGCAACATGCATTTCCTGCAGCCAGTAAAGATGCGGGAAGCACAGGTGCTCAAGAAAAATCAATACCCACCCATCCCATAATTATTGACTTGGCAGTGTAGGTGCCTATTCCGTTTCCTACTGACATGCCCTAACATGTTAGTCACACTGTGAACTATTGGAGTGCCAAGCTTGACACAGGCACCTCTGCCTTGGCCTGTCGAATAAGCTGAGGAACGCTTACCACCTCATCCTTCTGTCACCTGCACCATATAATTCTTCCCAGTCATTGAGTCCCTTCAAAGTACCACATAACCCCTCTCAGGTGAATGGCACTCTTTTCCTCATTGTGCAACAGCTTGTCAAGGTGCAGATGGCTGCATGTGTAAGCCGCGGAGGAAGAGTTGTTGGTAGTGGTGGGGGTGGATAGAGTGTGAGCGAGATGGATTTGTGTCTGATTTGTGGCCCAGGTCCCTGCATTGGGTGCTGATCTGTACTCTCCCATTGTTCATTTCTTTAACATTATGGAGCCTGGGCTTGCGTGACAGTCTTGCAGTAGCTTACTCAACTGCACCTCTGCACATAAAATTATTAGAGTGTACAGTAAGCAGCACTCACGTTGTCAGAACTGCCTGTCAATCTGCCAATCACAAGCCTGTGATTCTAGGTAAATAATGTTTTTAGTGAGAACTTGACGCAAAGGTATTGGAGCTCTTTATATGAGCACCAGTTAAGTTACACAAGGACACGTTCATGTTTTGGTGAAGCACAGGGAGATTAAGTGATAGGCCCAGAATCACAGGATGTTGAGCCAATGCCGAGAATCTAACCTGGTTTCCCAGCTCCAAAGTTGGCAGCTCTGGCCATAATACCACAATCTCCTCATGCCTAAAAAAATGCATGTGTCCTTGTGTAATGTAACTGGTGCTCATGTAAGCTCTCCAGTACCATCAGATCAAGTCAGCGCTATATAAAAACAAATGAGTGGCACAGAAGAGTGTACAGCTTTGCATGTTCACTGAGAAGAGGGGTGAGCTGGGAAATGCATACTGAACTGGAACTATGAAATGTAATGCACAGCACTCGCCCCCTCTCTCCCATTAGCAAAGGCCCAGGGTCAAAACAACTGTAGAGCCCTTCAAAGATCCAAGCCCCGGAAACATCTGCTGGGCTAGCAACAAAACCTGTCAAGTGTAAGACTGACCCTTTCCCATCCTCGTTATCTTTCAGACCAATAGGCCTGACGGTCCCTATCCTGTGACGCATGTGGAGGCCAGCCCTCCTAAGATAGGACAAGTTAAGATAGGACAAAAGATGAGCGCATGAGATGTCAAGGGAAGGAAAGGAAAATAAGGAAGAACAAGAGGGGATAGCAGCTTTGGAGTTATTACAAAGAAGGGTAAAGCGAAATAGAGAAGGAGCAAACTAGACAAGAAGAAAAGAAAGGGAAACGAGAAGCTAGGGAAAGAGCCTGAGTTGTAAGGAAGGGAAACATCCATATTGTAATTAGCTAAGAATGTATCGGTCAAAAAGAACACCTAACCCCTTACTCTTACATTCCGCATGATTGGCTATCAGTTCAACCCTTCAATTATTTTACCTGGGGAGAAAATGACCAATTTACATCTGATTCATCGGTGGTGCCAATATTATAAGACCATACAGCAGTGTCATCAGAAAAGTAGGAGACACCTCACACAGGCAACCACTGTTGGCTAGCTATTCCACGTGGCAGGGTTTCTCATCATCAGCATACTCCTATCAGGAGCCATCTGACAGGGAAACCTAATGTGTGTTTCTGTATCTATCCCTACAGCTTATTATGTCTAGTCCTCAGTGTCACAGTGTTGCTGTCCATTCTCTAGGTCTCATGACTTTAACCAAAAATGTGTCAAAGGGACTATTCTCATTCTTTATTTATAAAGACCCAAGGTAAGGGATTAAAACCAGAGTTACTTATGAGCGACCAACATGTTTCATTGCGAGAGAATTTTGTGGTAATTTTGTCAGGGCAACAGGACCACTGTACCACCCATTAGTTCACCACACCTGCACAGGGAGAAAGAAAGGGGAAAGAGGTAGAAGAGGACTAGAATAATGTATGTAGGGATAAAGTAACAAGGGTTAAGGAAGATGGGGGTATAGAGACAAGGGAAAAGAAAAGAACCAAGGACAAAGCAACAGAGAAATGAGAAGAAAGAGAAGCAAAGAGTGGAGAGACATGGAGAAAAGGAAAGCAGAAAGTGGTAAGAGAGATGAGGGAAAAAGAAGGGGTGGAGGAACAGAGTGGAGAGAAATATAAAAAAAGGGGAAAATACAAAGAAGGGAAAGGAAATATTTTAACCTGGGGGATAAAGCAGTAGTTAAGAGGAATAGCATAATGAGAGTGGATAAAAATAATGTATCTGATTATAAAATGATTAGAAGAGGACGACTGAAAAAGAAGAGTCATTAAATGATTGTCTTCTCGACACGCCCTTAGATATGCCCCTGGCTCCACGTCTAGTCCACAGTTCAGTGGGTTGAGTACCTGCACTTATGTTTTCTTCATTTAAAGCACTGTGTGTTATAAAAAAAAGTCTTACTTTAGACTAGTCTCTGGCCCCCACAGTGCAGGCTATCTTCTCTTTCTCCGTTTTTCTGTTCCTTCCCACCCTACCAATTCAGGTACGGAATGGGTCTCTGGGCAAGACAGCTAAAAATAAAACTGTTTTACAACTGGGAGCTCAGTTCGATAGTGGGCCTGTTTTTTTTTTATTTCACTTCTCTATATTCAAAATTGTTCCCTGTAGATGAACTGAATGAGATGGCAAGCTTTGAATTCCAGGCAATAGCACCATAATCACAATTTGACTTTGGGACTGACAATGTACAGAGACATATGCAAGAATATCTTGGTCCTGGGTGATTGTGAAACACTTGACAAGGTTGTTCAACAGTACAGAGAATATAATTGTGTTGTGGCAGAACATGGGTTGTTTACAACCTTTCAAGACATGGTGATTTTCACTCTACGGAATGCTACTCCATATAATGTGACAGCTCAACTTGTAGATGTCTGAGCATCATTTCAAGCATCAAGTGCAGACTGTGAATGTGGATTCAGCCTCATGAACACTATAAAGTCTAAATTGAGAAAAAGAGAGGAGGAGAATCACTTAGACATGCTGATCTGGACAAAAGCCTACCTTTAGAGTGGCAAAGTTGACCTTGATAAAGGTTATCAGCAGTGGAAGAAGGGGCAGGACCGGTGAGAGAAGCAGACATGTCACACATCTCGTGACGGCACTTGACTGGTCTTTGCCACCCTTTCCCACAGTCTATGTTTGGCCTGGATGTGCACATTTTACAGACTGCCTCTTAGCAGGGACACAAATTGTTAGGTGGTACATCAACATGTTAATGTGTTATATAATTGTCAACTTGCTAAATGTATATACCCTTGTATATTCTCCCAACATTCCCCTGCCAAATGAGCAATGCTCCAATTGAGAATATTCAATAAAATCTTACTATGGTGCTACCTTCTAAGCCCTGTTCTTTTCTAAACTTTTGATGCAGGTGCCACTAGAGTAAACAAATCATGTCATGATGAGCTATATCTACATTGCAAAACTATCTCAAGACTATTAAATGGAGCTATATTTGTGAAATACACCTGTTTTCGCTTTCATTGTAAACAAAGGTTTTGAGTGGTAATTCCCAGAGATTTATATACTCAAGTGCTGCGCTGGCATGCTTGGTGCACAAAGCCTTGGCTGCAGCGTACAAAGATCTTGCACTGCCGCACACAGAGGAAACAAATTAGAGGGAACATTGCTCACAGTCCACCTGGACCGACCACTACAGCGTCCACTTCATCATCTCAGGACCTAACAACACTGGCACCAAGCCCCCCAGCTCCCCGCACAGAAACTGGAAAACGATACCAGAAGACCAGTGGAACAACGCTCTCAACTCCCACCTCCGAGTCACAGCATCCAGCCCAGAACAGGGTATGAAGAAATTCTCTCAGTGGATCACAGAATGCACAGACACAATCGCCTCCACCAAGCCTCCCAAATTCAAAGGACCCATCAGAAAAGCCAGCTGGTTCCCCGTGGAGCTGAAACCCACCAAATGCAACTGCTGGCAACTAGAAAGGAAGTGGCAAACCAGCAAATAGGCAGGAGACCATACCATCTTCAAGACAGCACTCAACCAGTACCACTGCCTCCTGAAAGAAACTAAGAAGAATGCCCTAGCAGAAAGCATAGAGGCCAGCACAAACCACAGCACGGAGCTCTTTGCCATCATGGAGGAGTTCTCCAACCCCGCAGCCACGGAGAACAACATCACCCCCCCCTCCCAAGAACTGTGTGATCCTGGCAGACTTCATCCATGAAAACGCCAAACCCCCGCCGATGACAGCATCATCCTGCTCACACCCACAGACACAAAACCTGCACACCTGCTCACCCATTGGAAACCTCTCACAACTCAAACCACAATCTCCATAATGAACTCCGTCATGAACTCCGTGCACTCGGGATCACCCATGGACCCCTCTCCCCAGCTTAAACCTCAGGAGCAAGTTAAAAAAAGTCCTGAACACCTCCATCCCCTCGGCCTCCTTCCCTTAGGACTAGAAACACGTTGAAGTGAGGCCCTTCCTGAAGAAACCATCTGCAGACCCAGCAGAACTGAAGAACTATCAGCCTATGCCCCTACTTCCCTTTCCAGGGAAGGTTCTTGAGAAGGCAATCAACCAGCAACTCACTGGAACACATCAACCTCTTGGAACCCTCCCAATCAGGATTTCAAGCCAACCACAGTCCCAAGACAGCGCTGATCACAGCCATCAACGACATCAGGGCCCTTTTGAACCACGGCATCCCTCATCCTCCTGTAAGCTGCCTTCGACACAGTCTCTCATCACTTTTTGATCAACAGACTCCACCATATCGGAATCCAGGGAGACGCCCTCAAATGGATCGTCTCATACCTCAATGGAAGAACCCAGAGTATCTGTCTCCCACCATTCACCTTGAAACTCAAGAAGATAATCTGTGGCATCCCCAAGGATCGTCCCTCAGCCCCACACTCTTTAACATATACATGACCCCCCCCCCCGACCAACACTGTCAGATCACTTGGACTCAATATCATCTACTACCCGACAACACCCAGCTCATCATCTGTCAGAAGACCCCTCCACCACCAGAGCCAACTTCCAAAGATGTATGATGAAGGTCACCGACTGGATGAAGGACAACTGTCTCAAACTCAACACGGACAAGATGGAAGTCCTCATCTTTGGGAATAACACCTCGTCATGGAATAACACCTCGTCATGGAACGACACAACTGAACTCAGCCCATCCCCCGCTCCGACAGACCACACCAGCAACCTCTGCATCATCTCAGACAGCAAGCTATCTATGAAGAAACAGGCAAACACAGTCTCATCCACCAGCTTCAACACCCTATGCATGCTCCGCAAGATCATTAGGTGGCTCCCAGTCAACACCAGAAGTATCGTCATGCAGGCCCACATCACCAGCAGGCTGGACTATAGGAACATACTCTACATGGGAATCACCGTGCGCCTCCTGAAGAGACTACAGACAATACAAAACTCAGCAGCAAGACTTATCCTCGACCTCCACAGACGAACCAACATCACATCCCACATCATGAAGCTACACTGGCTTCTGATCCAGAAGAGATGCCAGATCAAGATGTTGACCCACGCATACAAAGCCCTGCACAACGAAGGACCAGCATACATAAACAAACGCATGACTTTCCACAAACCGACCAGATGCCTGTGATCTGCCTCCCACTTACTTGCAGACAGCCCCCAGATCTGCTGAGGCAATAGTGGAGGATAATCCTTCTCACCCCTGGCGGCCAAAGCCTCATGACTGTCTCATTGCTCCGGCAATTCAGGAAAGGACTCAAGACCTGGCTGTTCGAATGAACAGATCACCAGGCAGCAGTTAGCAACACCAGTACTTCGAGACCCTCACGGGTGATTTGTTGCGCTTTATAAATCCTTGATTGATTGATGTTTGTTTTGCTTATTATTTGATAATGCATGATATGCACAGTTAGTGGCTATGATAGATGAAACGTGGGATTCTCATGGTTTTGAGATGCTTTTGTCTGCGTTTTTATATTGGCTAAAAAGGTGAGCGAACTTTAATTTTCACCTGCAGAACTTTATGCTGTTGGAAAAACTTTGTATTTGTGAAGTTTGCAAATTTTCAAAAACTTTTAGTAACTTCACTTGTGGATAAACGTCTTGCAAAAAATTGCTAAATTATTTTCCCATAAACACTTTTTATGAGAGAATTGTTACACTAGATGTAGTATTCTTCTGGGATTTTTTTTTTACCAGATTTGATTTTCCTGATTTTATTTCTCTCTGTTTCATCTTTCCAACCCTCGCAAAGAAAAAAAATAATAAGTTTGCAGAGGAATGTCTGTAAAGCTCTGAACACCCCTAGTTGGTATGAGAGAATAACGGATGTGCTGAGAGCTAGATTTTCTATGGTGTTGTGGCTTTGTGATTCGACCTGAAGGGTTGCTAAGAGAGTAGCTGACACTAATTTCAACATCAGTGTTTTATAATAAATCGAATAGCCAAAATGTATAATATGACTTTTTGATTTAGATTACGCAGTAAAGACTATTTTCTGTGTAGACAATGATCTTTCAGTTTTGTACCTATGTGTTTAGTTTTGTACCTATGTGTTTTGTACCTATGTGTTTTGATGCCATTGAATTTTTCTTTTACTTTGCTATGACGTTATCAAAGTTTCTTTTGTGTGGGGTTCGTGTGCCTTGCGAACGGTGTTGTGTAATATTTGGTATCCCCACGGGATCGTGTATCCCCAGCTCTTCGGAAGACTTCGGCCGTCCTGCCTATTGGACACCTCGGACGAGCCCACGGCAGCCCCGCCCACCTCAGGAGAAGGGAGCTTCGGCTTTAGCAGACAGAAGCAGCAGCGCATCGAGCAAAGCTGCTGTTGGGAATGCACTTTTCTGCTCTAAAGCCGAGGAGCCATCTTATTCATATAGGGTTAAAAAAAGACGCTGTATGTCGAGTGCCTCATGGCAATTGTTAAAGTAAATCACCAGTTTACAAATGAGAAGGAATGGTATGATTGGAAGTGGCAGTCCGTAAACAGGATGATTAAAACAGTGCACGTGACCTGAAAGGCTTGGTGGCATGTCTTCTATTTTCGTATTATTTTACTATGAGCCCTTGTTGTATGAGTTGTTTTCCCTCTAACTTGTATTTTGGACAGGCTTATCACTCATTTTAAAAAAGCAACAGAGGAAATGCCACATTAGTACTTTGAAATGCGTGTACATTGCTCCAATTTTGAAACTCTGGCAGACATTCGTTTTTTAATTAATTAACTTGAGGGTTTTACATCTGTGTAAGCAGAGCGCTTGGTTGTATATTGTTATATGTAGAATGATATTTTATTAGTTTATTTGAATAAGGGCTTTTGTAAAGCGCTACTAGTCACCAGACCCCTGCCCCTATGCGCTTTGGGTGTGGGCATGTACCAGGGGCGCAACTAGACCCAAACTTCGGGGTGGGTGTCGTGTATCTGAAGAACACCACGCAGGACACAGGTAGGGATTCTCGATACCTTTATTGTTTCTTGGCAGTGTACATATCTTGGAGCTCTGCCCTCGTCCGTCCACGATCCCCTTGCCCGGATGTGTGTGTGTTCCTGCCCCCTTGACCGGATGTGGTGTCCGGTTCACTGATGATGTTCAGGGTCCACTGCAGGGTCCTAGTGCCCCGCCTTAGGTCACTACATCTCCCCCTTTGTCACGAATGAATTGAATGAATGACTTAGTTACATTTCTTCTATCAGTCTCTTTGGCCGTCGGCATGTTCTTCTGTGGCGGGCCTCCGTTTGTTGTTCTTCTGCCGCTCCCTCTCCATTTTCTCTTTCGTTGCTGCCGTGCTCCTGCTCTTCTTGTCCTGCTGTTTCCGTGCCTTGATCTTCTTCTTTCATTCCTTTCAGCTCTCTGAAGTGTGAGCTGTTTCTTGTTATCCTCTGATGATCTGACTCGGCCGTGACCATTGAGCCCTTTACTTTTGTTACTACTAACGGGTCTTTGGAGAACGTGCTGTCCGACTTTCTTTGCTGTCGTTGACGCACTATTACCATGTCTCCTTCCTTCAGATCTGACGGGCTGGCATGTCGTCTTGCGTCTGCATATCGTTTCATTTTTCTTTCTCCTCTCTGTCTTTTTCTGCGACACTGCTGCGATCTGACGCTGTCATTGCCTCTATTTGCGGCAGCCTTGTTCTGCTTGTCCTCCCCAGCACTAGCTCCGCTGGGCATCTTCCTGTGGAGTTGTGCGGTGTATTTCTGTAGTCCCGCAATACCTGGCATAGAGCTTGGCCTAATGATATCTGCGCCAGCCTCGCCCTTTGAACTGCTTTTTTGATGTTCCCCATGAATCTCTCCACCATTCCATTAGCTTGAGGCCACAGTGGAGTTATCTTCCTGTGATTTATTCCTAGATAAGTCATGAATCTCCGGAATTCTTCCCCTGAAAATGGGGGACCATTGTCCGTCTTTAGAGTTTCTGGTGAGCCCCATGCAGCGAAGATGTCATCTAAAATCGGTAGTGTTGCTGATGCTGATGTCGACGGGACGTGTCGCACTATTGGAAATCTTGAGTACTCATCAATGACCACCAGCAAATAGTTTCCGGTGTCCAGTGGGCCAAAGAAATCAGCTGCGAGTGTTGTCCATACTGCTCTTGGAAGCTCTGACATTTGTAGTGGTGTCTGTCTGGCTGGTGCTCCAGTCACTTGGCATAGGTGGCACGTCGATACTGTGTCTTCGACCATGCGATCCAGTCTAGGAAACCACACTTTCTCTCTTAGTAGCTTCTTTGTTGATACAACGCCTCGGTGTGACTCGTGAGCTAAGTCTATTACTTGTCTTCTGAGTGATCTTGGTCTCACAATTCTTGTCCCTCTCATTAGTATTCCGCTTTCTGTCTCTGACAGTTCTTCATTTATCTTTTGCAGAGCTAGCACTTCTTCTTTGCATATTCCTGCTTCCCAGGTGCAGTTGTTGTTGATGTGCCCAAAAAACACTAGTTCCTTTCTTCCCAGCTCACATTTGTCTCCATTTAATGTGAGGCCTGCTTTCTCCAGTTGTGTGCACACTTGACGTAACGCCGTGTCATGCTCCTTATCTGTTTTTCCAAATACTAAAATGTCATCACTGTAGTTTAAGCTGTTCGGGACCGGCCTGATCACTTGTCGTATGGTCTCCTGAAATATTTCCGCGGCCGATGATATTCCGAAACTCAGTCGCTTATATCGGAACAGGCCCAGATGAGTGGAGAATGTCGTGATGTACCTAGATTGATGGTCCAACTCTAACTGGTGATACCCTTTGCATAAGTCGAGCTTTGAAAATCGGCACGCTCCAGTGAGGCAACTGATCATGTCGTTCAGGTGCGGTCCCGGGTGGCGTTCCCTTGTTATTGCGGTGTTTGGGATCCTCATGTCCACGCATATGCGGATTTTGGAGGTGTTCTTCTTCGGCACCGCCACGATCGGAGACACCCACGGTGTTGGGCCGTCTGCTGCTTCTATTATATCCTGTGCCAGTAAGCTATTGATCTCTTCTGCCACCTGCGGTTGTAGGTGAATTGGCACCCGTCTGTGGTGTTGTGCTACTGGCTTGATTGCTTCATTTATGTGCAATGTTATTTGTTTCCCTTTTAGCTTGCCAAGCCCTTTCAGTATGGCTGGGTATTCTTGCAGAATGTTCCCCGTTTCAGACATGTGATAGGTCATTGCCAGTAGTCCCATCAATTGTGCCGTCACATTGCTTAGTAGGCATGGCGCTGGGATGTCACCCTTGAGTACATGTATTTCTTCATGATACGATCTACCTTTGTACATTAGTGTCTCTGTGAATTTTCCCATGTTTTCTACCGGGCTCTTGGAGCCCCAGGTGAATACATCCACGGTCGATGGCAGTAGTTGTGGCTTTACTCTCATCTTTTTGTATTCGGACATGCACATGATGTTACATGTCGCTCCGCTGTCAGAGTACGAAGCTTGTCTGGTGGTCTCCTACATTGATGTCCACCGTAGCTGTCTTCTTTATTTCTTTCTTATCTACCAGGTGAACATGCTCTGCCCCATCGCTTTCTCTGGGCGCGTCTGACATTAGGTAGAGTCGCGCCGCACTCGCGGGTGCTGCCGTTTCATCTGACTCGTCAGACGAGCTGCGATTGCCGTCTCCATGTGTCGGGCGTACCTGTTGCTTGTTATCCGCGGTCTTGTCGCTCGGCCTCTCTCACTTCTGAATTGCCTGGTCATGCACACGCTTGAGAAGTGGTTGTCCCTGTTGCATTTTCTGCACTTCTGGCCCATTGCTGGGCAGGCGCCAGCGTGGGGAAACTCGAGGCCACATCTGTAACATGTTTGTTCGCCCCTTCGTGGCGCGATCGGCGCCTGGAATTCCTTTTTGTTTGCGTTCCCCGTGACGCGATGTGCTAGCGCCACTCTCTTCTCCTTCCCAACTTCCATCTGTTTTGCCTGTTCCGTTGCTCGTGCTTCTGTGCGAGCCATTGTTAATATCTTTTCTAGCGTTGTTGGTTCCTTCAGTACTCGTGCTCGGAACTCCACTGATTTACAGCCCTCAATAATTCGCAGTCTTATTGCCTGCTCATTGTCAAATTTGTCGAATTCGCAGTACGTGACCAGTTTTCTCAGTCTCGTTGCAAAGTCATCTAGGCTTTCCTCGCCTTGCTGGCACGCCGTGTTGAACGTGTATCTTTCAAAATCAACATTGCGTTGGGGGTCGAACTTTTGTGTGAGACACTTTATCACTCCCTTGTAGTTCTCTGTTTGTCCAGCGGGAAACGTTAGCAATAGGTCTTCTATCTCATCCCTGCTAAATTCAAAAGCAGGTGCAGTTGCTTGCTCTCGGGCACGTCTGTGGCGCTCATGTAGCGCTCAAATTTTCTGATCCATCTTTCCCACCGGATGCCTGCTTGTGGTTCCGACAGGCTGAATGGTAGAGGCCTGCGGAAGATTGCTTGCGTGCTGTCACTCATTTTCTTTCTGGCGCTTCTCACCACGGACTTTGCTTTTGTATTGCTAAAAGTCACTCTCCCTCCTTTATTTCTTTTGTTTTGTCCTTTATTTGCTTCCTTTCCACTTTATTTTCTGTCTCGTTGCTTCTTTTCCTCTTTATTCTCTTTATTTTGCTTTATTTCTTGATTGCCTGACTTCAAAATGGCCGTCGCTTCTGTTTGGCCACTGATTGGTCCGTTTTGCCTGACCTTGTGATGGCCGCCGCTCTGCGATACTTCCTTTTCTATGATGCTCAATGGCCGCCTGATTTCAAGATGGCCGCCGCTTCTATTCGGCCACCCGATTGGCCCGTTTTGCCTGGCCTTCCAATGGCCGCTCTGCGAGAGTTCGCGTTTGATTTCACGCGCGTCTCTCTTTAATTTTGGTTTCCTTCTCAGCTCGCGCTCCTTACCGCTCGTTTGGCGGCCGGGGTGGGCTCCCGTGTCGTCGCTGCTCCCTGCTGCTGGCTGCTTGTTTTCTTTCCACTCGGACCAGGGTGGGCTCCTGGCTCCGTTTCGCTTCTCCCGCTGCTGCGATGGTCGTTGTGCTGGTCAGCGGACCGGGGTGGACTCCTGGTGGCTTCTGCTGTCGTCGCGGTGTCCACTATCTCACCTCTCGTCGCCAGTTGTCGTGTCGTGTATCTGAAGAACACCACGCAGGACACAGGTAGGGATTCTCGATACCTTTATTGTTTCTTGGCAGTGTACATATCTTGGAGCTCTGCCCTCGTCCGTCCACGATCCCCTTGCCCGGATGTGTGTGTGTTCCTGCCCCCTTGACCGGATGTGGTGTCCGGTTCACTGATGATGTTCAGGGTCCACTGCAGGGTCCTAGTGCCCCGCCTTAGGTCACTACAGTGGGGGCCCTAACACTCCCAGCCAGGGCTGGCCATAGCACTGGTCGCACACGGTGCAACAGTCTTTTTTGGCGCCCCCTCCCCCATTTCCTCCTCCATGATTTCCCTCAGTGCCACTCACCAACAATGCACCTCATCTCTCTATAGCACCTTTCTGACAAACATTTCATTTTTTTTTTTATAGAGCTACTCATAGTTTACTTACACTCAGTTCTGTGATCTGCATGGTATCGTTCTTTGTAGCAGGCACATTAACCCTCTGCGCTGTATGGGTGGCAGGAGTGCCCCTGTGAGTGCACGGTGAGCGATGCGACAGTGTGAGAGCAGGGTAAGAGGAGTGACTGCAGGGTGAGTGAGGTGACCATATGAATTTGGGTGCGGATGTAAGTGCAGAGTGGGACGAATGAATGCACGGTTAGTGATTGGCTTGTTTGAGTGAGATTGCAGACTGAGCAGTGAGTGGGACAGGTGAGTGAAGTGTCACATGAGTGCAGGGTGAGTAGTGTGCTCGTGTGACTGCAGGGTGAGGTACAGGGTGAACAGCGCAAGTGCATTGTGAGTGCAGAGTGATCACTGTGGGTGAGTGCAGGGTGAGCGGGTGAATGGTGTGAGTGCATTGTGATCGCTATGAGTGCATTGTGATCGCTATGAGTGCATTGTGATCGCTATGAGTGCAGGGTGAGCATGAAAGTGAAGGGCGAGAATGAGGAGTGAGTTGTCTGAATGCAGGGTGCATTCCCAGAGACTTGAAGTAACTCAGCATGTTATTGACAGCGGCATAGGGTTTCAGATAAAAGTTAAACTATTGCTATTATGCAGGGCTTTAAGTGGGATGAAAAAACTGGGGGGGGGTCTCTCAAAGGGGCGTGGCCGATATAATTAAGGGCGTGGCTTAAAACATTTATGCTAAAAATCTGTGCTCAGGATAATGTGCCGCCCGACTGGTATTTCGCTGCTTCTGTTATTGCCCCCACATAAGTAACATTACACCACAACAAGCCAGGACGATTGGCTTTGCCAAAGGTTGTTAGTTGCATAAGATAAATATACTACATGCATACACACAACTATGGCTTTGTTGTATATAATATTGAAAATGCTTTAGTTCTTGCGCAAGAGGTTGTGGTGTAATGGCTAGAGTTGCCAACTTTGGAGCTGAGGAAGCAGGCTTGAGTGTCAGCGCCGGCTCAACATCCTGTGTTCCTGGCCAAATCACTTAATCGTCCCTGCCTACCAAAAAATAAATGAAGATGTCCTTGTTGGTGCTGATGTTAAGCCCTTTGAGTTTAGGAATACAGAACTGCAAAAAAATAAAAGTTGCATCAAAACAGTGAACTGCTGCAGTTAAGATTTTTTTTTCCATTCCGAGTGCGAGGGTGAAAATGTAGAGCACGATAGGGACCCGTCTCGGTGCCTGCTTTTAAGAACTGCGGTGCTGAGCACCAGCAGGAGCCGGCCCACTTAAAGCCCTGCTATTATGACATTAATCAGGTCGGTAGACTATGGGGTAAGGGATTCTCAAGGAAGATAACATTCCAAAGCCATGAAGAACCAAATCCCTGTTTATTTTAAGACAGCAAGTCAAAATTCTGCCAGTACTTTAGAACCATTTTTCCTTTACAAAGTTATGAAGATTTAAAAAAACTGGGATGGTGTGTCTAAGGTGCGCAGTGTCTAAGGTCTAGTGTCTATCTATCTATCTATCTATCTATCTATCTATCCATCTAGTCATCACGGCACAGAAGACTGTATTGAGCTCGGAAGGATGGGAGGCTCACTAGGCCCATCGTGCCGGTACTTTGATGCACAATGTATCAAGCTCGGAAGGGTGGGAGGCTAGCTAGTCCCGTCATCCCTCCTGCAGAGAATCTGCCTGTTGTAAGTTTGCAGAAGATTGCCAGAACACTCATGCACACTGTACCTCGGAATGAAGGGGGTCTGACTAGCCCCTCGTGCCATCACTCTGATGCACAATCTATCGAGTTTGGAAGGATAAGATGCTGACTAGGCCCGTCGTATCAGCACTCTGATGCACACTCTGTCGAGCTCAAGAGGATAGGATGCTTACTAGGCCCCTTGTGCCAGCACTCTGATGCAAACTGTATCAACCTTGGAAGAACGGAGGGCTGATTAGGCCCCTCTTGCCAGCACTCTGATGCATACTATCTCCAGCTTGGAAGGATAAGATGTTGACTAGGCCCCTCGTGCCAGCACTCTGACGCTTATTATATCCAGCTCGAAAGGATAAAATGCTGACTAGGCCCCTCGTGCCAGCATTCTGATGCACACTCTATCCAGCTCGAAAGGATAGGATGCTGATCAGGCCCCTCATGCCAGCACTCTGATGCCTACTATATCCAGCTCAGAAGGATAAGATGCTGACTAGGCCCCTCACCACCACTCTGATGCACACTCTATTGAGCTCAGAAGGATAAGATGCTGACTAGGCCTCACGTGCTCGCACTCTGATGAAAACTGTATCAACCTTGGTAGGACGGAAGGCTGACTAGGCCCATCGTGCCAGCACTCTGATGCATACTATATTGAGCTCAGAAGGATAAGATGCTGATTAGGCCTCTCATGCCAGCACTCTGATGCATACTGTATTCAGCTTGGAAGGATAATATCCTGATTAGGCCCCTTGTGCCAGCACTCTGAGGCGTACTATATCCAGCACAGAAGGATAAGATGCTAACTAGGCCCTTCGTGCCAGCACTTTGATGCGTACTATAGCCAGCTCGAAAGGATAAGATGCTGACTAGGCCCCTTGTGCCAGGACTCTGATGCGTACTATATCCAGCTCGGAAGGATAAGATGCTGACTAAGCCCCTCATGCCAGCACTCTGATGCACACTCTATCCAGCTCGAAAGGATAAGATGCTGACTAGGCCCCTTGTCCCAGCAATCTGAAGCACCCTGTATTGACCTTGGAAGTATGGAGGGGTGACTAGGCCCATCGTACCAGCACTCTGATGTATATTATATCCAGCTTGGAAGGACAAGATGCTGACTAGGCCCCTCGTGCCAGCACTCTGATGCGTACTACATTCAGCTAAGAAGGATAAGATGCTGACTAGGCCCCTCGTCTCAGCAATCTGAAGCACACTGTGTCAACCTTAGAAGGACGGAGGGCTGCCTTCGTGCCAGCACTCTAATGCATACTATATCCAGCTCAGAAGGATAAAATGCTGATTAGGCCCCTCGTGCCAGCACTCTGATGCATAATACATTCAGTTCGGAAGGATAAGATGCTGACTAGGCCCCTCGTGCCAGCACTCTGATCTACACTCTATCAAACTCAGATGGATAAGATGCTGACTAGGCCCCTCTTCCCAGCACTCTGAAAAACTGTGTCAACCTTGGAAGGACGGATGGCTGACTAGGCCCTTCGTGCTAGCACTCTGATGCGTACTATATCCAGCTCGGAAGGATAAGATGCTGTTTACGCACCTCGTGCTAGCACTCTGATGTACATTCTATCCAGCTGGAAACGATAAGATGCTGATCAGGCTCCTCGTGCCAGCACTCGGATGCCAACTATATCCAGCTCAGAAGAATAAGATGCTGAATAGGCCCCTCGTGCCAGCACTCTGATGCATATTATATCCAGTTCAGAAGGATAAGATGCTGGCTAGGCCCCTCATGCCTGCATTCTGATGCATACTATATCCAGCTCAGAAGGATAAGATGCTGATTAGGCCCCTCGTGTCAGAACTCTGATGCCTACTATATCCAGCTCGGAAGGATAAGATGCTGACTAGGCCCATTATGCCAGCACTCTGATGCGTACTACATTCAGTTCAGAAGGATAAGATGCTGACTAGGCTCCTCGTGCCAGCACTCGGATGCCAACTATATCCAGCTCAGAAGAATAAGATGCTGAATAGGCCCCTCGTGCCAGCACTCTGATGCATATTATATCCAGTTCAGAAGGATAAGATGCTGGCTAGGCCCCTCATGCCTGCATTCTGATGCGTACTATATCCAGCTCAGAAGGATAAGATGCTGATTAGGCCCCTCGTGTCAGAACTCTGATGCACACTCTATCCAGCTCGAAAGGATAGGATGCTGATCAGGCCCCGCATGCCAGCACTATGATGCCTACTAGATCCAGCTCGGAAGGATAAGATGCTGACTAGGCCCCTCACCACCACTCTGATGCACACTGTGTCAACCTTGGAAGGACGGAGGGCTGACTAGGCCCTTCATGCCAGCACTCTGATGCGTACTCTATCCAGCTCAGATGGATAAAATCCTGACTAGGCCCTTCATGCCAGCACTCTGATGCGTACTCTATCCAGCTCAGATGGATAAAATCCTGACTAGGCCCCTCGTGCCAGCACTCTGATGCGTACCATATCCAGCTCGGAAGGATAAGATTCTGATTACGCACCTCGTGCCAGCCCTCTGATGCACACTCTATCCAGTTGGAAACAATAAGATGCTGATCAGGCCCCTCGTGCCAGCACTCTGATGCATATTCTATCCAGTTCGGAAGGATAAGATGCTGGCTAGTCCCCATGTGCCAGCATTCTGATGCGTACTATATCCAGCTCAGAAGGATAAGATGCTGATCTGGCCCCTCGTGCCAGCTCTCTCATGCACACTCTATTGAGCTCAGAAGGATAAGATGTTGACTAGACCCCTCGTCCCAGCACTCTGATGTATACTATATCCAGCTCCGAAGGATAAGATGCTGACTAGGCCCCTCGTGCCAGCACTCTGATGCGTACTACACTCAGCTAAGAAGAATAACATGGTGACTAGGCCCCTCGTCCCAGCAATCTGAAGCACACTGTGTCAACCTTGGAAGGACGGAAGGCTGACTAGGCCCTTCGTGTCAGCACTCTGATGCGTACTACATTCAGCTTGGAAGGATAAGATGCTGACTAGGCCCCTCATGCCAGCACTCTGATGCACACACTATTGTGCCTTGGAAGGACAGAGGGCTGATTAGGCCCGTTGTACCAGCACTCGGATGTATACTATATCCAGCTCCAAATGATAAGATGCTGACTAGGCCCCTCGTGCCAGCACTCTGATGCGTACTATATCCAGCTCAGAAGGATAAGATGCTGACTAGGCCCCTCGTGCCAGCACTCTGATCTACACTCTATCGAACTCAGAAGGATAAGATGCTGACTAGGCCTCTCATCCCAGCACTCTGAAGCACACTGTATCAACCTTGTAAGGACGGAGGACTGACTAGGCCCTTCGTGCCAGCACTCTGATACATACTATATCCGGCTCAGAAACATAAAATGCTGATTAGGCCTCTTGTGCAAGCACTCTGATGCGTACTATTTCCAGCTCGGAAGGATAAGATGCTGATCAGGCCCCTCATGCCTGCAATCTGATGCATACTATATCCAGCTCAGAAGGATAAGATGCTGATCAGGCCCCTCATGCCTGCAATCTGAAGCACACTGTATCGACCTTAGAAGGATGGAGGGATGACTAGGCCCATCATAGCAGCACTCTGATATATACTATATCCAGCTCCAAAGGACAAGATGCTGACTAGGCCCCTCATGCCAGCACTCTGATGCGTACTACATTCAGCTAAGAAGAATAAGATGCTGACTAGGCCCCTCGTCCCAGCAATATGAAGCACACTGTTTCAACCTTGGAAGGACGGAGTGCTGACTAGGCCCTTCGTACCAGCACACTGATGCGTACTATATCCAGCTCAGAAGGATGAAATGCTGATTAGGCCCCACGTGCCAGCACTCTGATGTGTACTATATCCAGATCGGAAGGATAAGATGCTGACTAGGCCCGTGGTGCCAGCTCTCTGATGCACACTCTATCGAGCTCAAAAATATAAGATTCTGACTATTCCCCTCGTGCCAGCACTCTGATTTAAAAAAAAAACCATTTAATTGGTTTTAGGTGTGAAATACAATCTCATGTCATCACTTAAAATTACATATCTCATGTTACATGACTGGTTGATGCTGAGTTACATTTTGTCTTCTGTGGTAACCCAGTTATTGTCTTGATATCTCTAAACTGTTGGGCTCGAACAAACTCCCTCCCCCCCAACGCCCCCCGCCCCTTACCCAATTCTCCCCCCTCCCTCGCACTGCAGGCCACCGCAAGTCTTGCCTTCCTCCATAGGCCATTTTTACTTTAATACTCGGTAGCGGGCTGTGTAACCTTCATATCTGTACCTCCTAGGCATACCCTATCTAGTCCACTTTTCTAGTACTGTGGGGCATTTTCCTCGGGTCCCTGCCCTGTGCCAGGCTCAGGGTCTTGTCTCTGGGGGCTCCCTTGTCTGGATCCCGCCGCCGGAGAGGAGTTGCTAGACTCTTGGCCAGTGTGCTTCATCTCCTCCTACATTATCTCCCATGCTTGGGCCCTCTCTATTCTGCCTATACCACGTTTCGCGTTTCTCATCAGGACCCTACTCTCGCAACCCGCCCATCGTTCCAGCTCCCGCCTCCACCGAGTGATGCTAGGGCCATCCGGTGCCTTCCACCTGCTGGTGATTTCCCGTTTGGCTAATATGAAAGCCAGGTCCTGGAATCTGGCGGTAACTTTGGTCTTGGCCGTGTGTGGGAACATATTGAGCAGACACTGGTGTACAGGGTACTATTTTTTCAGTGTTTCGGGCAGTCTCCCTTGTGACCTCCTGCCAGTAATGGGTCAGTGCCCGGCAGCTCCACAGCATGTGGATGAAATTCGCTCCCACCTCTCCGCATCTAGGGCACTCTGCGTCCACCCTGTGGAAGTACCAGTTTATTCGTTCCGGGGTGATGTATGCTTGATGTAACGTGTAGAAACTTATGAGCCTGAAACGTGTGTTCCGACATACCCTTGGTGCCCTTTGCAGTGTATTTTTCCAGTCCTTGTCCCCCATGGGGCGTCCTATATCCTCTGCCCAGCGGTTCCTTAACCCCTCCAGTGGTCTAAACGAGTCTCTTCCGATCGCCCTGTACAGACAGGTGACTGCCTTAATAATCCCTCCAGCAATTCCAATATATTCGCATGTGGCGTGTCGTGGTGGTTCTATTGTGCCCATCTGCCAGTGCCGTCTCATCGCCCCTGTGACTGCTCTATGCAGCAGAAAGTGGCCCTGCGGTACATCCCAGTCAGCTCTGAAGTCTTCGAATGGGAGCAGTTCCCCATCCCTATAGAGGTCCCCTATCTTTGTCGCCCCAGCCTGTAGCCAGTCGTCTATGCCTCCCCATTGTCCCCCGTGTGGTAGAGCCCTGAGCACCAACAGCGGGAGTTCCGCTGAATATGGGTATTTCGTTTGGGTCTTTTGGATGCACCTAGTCCAACACCTCTGTATCACTCTATGCTCACTGGTGCGTATGTGGTGTGGCTTTGTCGTCCACAGTAGAGTTCGGAGCAGCTCATCTCTCCCCGGGGTTAAGGGATGCACCCCCCTATCTGGCGTGAGCCTCCCCGCTACCCATTGTGTGAGTCTCTGCAGTTGCCCCACCAAATAGTACGCCTCGAAGTCCGGGGTCGCCATCCCTCCCTCCATCAACGGCCTCTTCAGTGTGGCTAGGGCCACTCGCCGCCTCCCAGATCCCCAGATGTACGCCGAGAGGCATGAGTCGAGCACCCGGAACCATGCCCAGAGTATCCACACAGGTAGCGCAACGAAGAAGGTGCCAGCACTTTGATGCGTACTGCATCCAGCTGGGAAGGATAAGATGCTAACTAGGCCCCTCGTGCCAGACTCTGATGTGTACTACATTCAGCTCAGATGTATAAGATGCTGACTAGTCCCCCTGTGCAAGCACTCTGAAGCACACTGAAAGGACAGAGGGCTGAGTAGGCCCTTTGTGCCAGCACTCTGATGCATTCTATATCCAGCCCAGAAGGATAAGATGCTGATTAGGCCCCTCGGGGTGAGTGTCAGAAAAGTTTCAGCGCTCCGTCCATCATCTCCTTATGTTTGCTTTGTTCGCCTTAAGTTGGCAGGGTATGCCCACACATGGGTCCCTTGCTCACTTTGCTACTGGATTCAAGTTGCCTGGCTGATGAGGGGTGTTACCCCGAAACCGGTCCCAGGATGCTTGTTTCCGGTCCAGGAAAGACCTGGCTTGGCAGTTCGGACTGGACTGTTCCCATGAGGCACAGGGTCAAGACTGATTTTCATATAGCTGGGTCTGAACTGGAGTGGCGAAGTGAGCTAAAGAATGATGATGGATTAAACCCAGATCTGGGGGTGAGCGTCTGAAAAGTTTCAGCACTCCGTCCATTATCTCCTTATGGTTGCTTTGTAGGCCCCTCGTGCCAGCACTCTGATGTTCACTATATCCAGCTCGGATGGATATGATGCTGACTAGCCCCTTTGTGCCAGTACTCTGATGCGTACTATATCCAGCTCGGAAGGTTAAGATGATGATTAGGCCCCTCGTGCCAGCACTCTGATGAGTAGTATATCCAGCACAGAACGATAAGATGCTTATTAGGGCCCTCGTGCCAGCGCTCTGATGCGTAGTATATCCAGCACAGAACGATAAGATGCTTATTAGGGCCCTCGTGCCAGCGCTCTGATGCACACTATCAAGCTCGGAAGGATAAGATGCTGATTAGGCCCCTCATTCCAGCACTCGGATGCACACTATCAAGCACGGAAGGATAAGATGCTGATTAGGCCCCTCATGCCAGCACTCTGATGCGTACTATAGCCAGCTCGGAAGGAAAACATGCTGACTAGGCCCATCACCTCTCCTGCAGACAGTCTGGCAGCTGTAAGCACACTGACGATTCCTAGTACACTTTATGTGTTGCAAGTGTATCTGGTGACTCTGATCACCTCAGCAGCAAGCGGAGCTTGAGGCGTGCACACTGGCTACTGCGACCAGGAAACAACTCAATGGCATCTCTTTTGGGAAGGGGGTCAATGGAACAGGCATTTTGATGGTGATTGAACTGCGGCAGGATCAGAGTCACCCTGCTACATGACCCTGGAACCTCAATGTACTGATAGTAAACACGTCTCCGACTCTGAGATACTGGTGCACCAGCAGAAACAAACAGGTGTTGTGTAATATTTGGTATCTCCATGTTATCGTGTATCCCCTGCTCTTCGGCAGACTTCAGAGGTCTTGCCTATTAGACATCTCGGACGGGCCCAAAGCAGCCCTGCCCACCTCAGGAGAGGCGACCCTCGGCTTTAGCAGGCAGTAGCAGCAGTGCTCCGAGCAAAGCTGCTGTTAAGTGCACCAGTCGCTCTGTTTACTGGGACACTCAGAAAGGGTCCCAATAAAGTGCTTAACTGTTTGTTTATCTTGCCTTGACCTCTGACTGTTTGAACTGATATGCACTATATGTAAAACAAAGGAGAAAATAAACATAGATCTTGAATGCTAAACGAAAAGATTAGTTAAAGGAAGTGGAATGAAATTAACATGAGGAAAAGAGAATATAAAGGGAGGGGAACCATCACAGTAATAGAAAAAGCAAAGAAATATTGCAAAAACAATAAGGAAACAAGGTATATTTACAGCATTGAAAAAGACAGAGAGAAAGCATGCGAGGAAAACGGAGAAAGAAAACCTTTTGGCTTTTTAATAATAAAATGTATTCAAATCTTTAGAGATGCTACAGGGACAGAGCACCAAAGGCCTTCCATTATTGCATGTAGACGTGCCTTATGGTGTCACATGGCCCATAGGGACATTGTCGTCTTCACTAAGTTAGCATGAGCACGCTGCAGCCTGCCTGCAGCTTTGCACACTTTACTACACGTCTTTATTTTTTGCAATAATTTCAATGGCTGTTTTCACATGAGAACTCATCGCTGTGTTCACTCTCTGCATGTTCCTGGGATTTTGACTGAACATTATGTGCAAGGTCAAACAACAATGCCCCTTGTTATTTTGTTCTGGCCAGGCCTTAGCCCTTAGGCAAAACATACCGATGCAGCTGTTGTTTGGACAAACGTACTTTGGTTTTATTAGAATACACGAATAGGTAGCACACACTTGGAGAGGGACCTTTCCAGGAGAAGAGCGAGACAGCACCTATGATGTAGATCTACCTTCTAATGGCTAAGGTATGGGGTCTGCTGACAAATCCCAGAGATCTTCTAATATATAATAATACTGCTTCTTAGCAAGGGGAGAGAGGTTAGTCTCTATTGTCTTTTCATGATGACATCTCCCTTTATGATTTATGGACTAGCTGCTATGCTGACTGTATTTGTACTATGCATTTTCCTGCTTGTTGTGGCACGTATACTGCATGTTAGGGCACATTAGTTAAAATAAATATTTTAAACTATTTCATGTCAGATCTTATTGTGGACAAGTACAAGAGTGAGAGCGAAAGGGTGTGTCTTGTTACTGCAATTCCTGAGAGATCTGGGAGTGTTGTGTTCTGGGGTGTCTAATCATTTGTTTCTCTGTGAGTGAGTAGGAGAGCAAGTGAGACACTATAGCTAGTCGGTCCTGGGCTCATGGGTACTAAGTTGGTAGGATGACTCAGTCCCTATACACCAAGATCCTATAATCCTGCGCATAGTTCCTTGTTTGTGCAGAATCCCTGCAACAGTGGTGATATCTTATATGACTGACTCCCTATTGAACTAAGAGCTAATGAAAATCATCCAACAAACATTGTGTAAAATATGATAAAGTCTGATCAAAATTCAAAGAAGTGTATTTCTTAAACTTGTGGCAGCTTTGACCTTAATATGTCACATTATAGGGCTGCACTGAGAAGTACTTAACAGAGATAGCTTTTAAACATGGCTGTAGAACCATTCCTGCCCTCGTCTCCACAATGGTGACAGGGCCATTGGTGAACTAAGAGGCAAAACAGATGTCAGGTGAACCTTGTATGCGTCCCAGATCATTATCGAGCATTATGGTCTATTAAATCAAACACCGTAGGTTTTTAGAGCTGGTATTTTGAACTCATGTTTTTGAAAGTACGTTAATATGTAATTATGAAGAAAAATGAGTTTTAGTGAAATTAAATATATACTTAAGATCACACAATTTATGCAGGGAAGCAGTGATTTATCTAGGCTTTCTGGCTTCACTTTGTAAAAAGCATTCACTAAATAGCTATGTATTTGTCTCCTTTTATCTTAAGGCTTTGTTTTTACCTCTCTGCGTTTTTCTGCGGTTTTTATATAGCGCAACCCAACCCTAAGGCATTGAACCACTTTACATCAGCATCAGTTAAATTACACCAAGTCATATTTTTTGACCTGGGTAGGTTAAATGATTTGCCCAGAATCACAGAATGTTGAGCCAGTGTTGAGACTGCTGGTTACCCAGTTCCAAAATCAACAGCTCTAGCCATAAAGCCACATCCTGGGCTCAGCAGAGGATAGCAGGCAGAAGCCATATGAAAGCTCAGCTTGTTATAGGTTCAAGGTACCAACAGGACCTCGAGCCGAGCCAGAGCCAGGCTTTAGGCTTGAGCCTGGCTTGAACATTCTGCTAATTACCCGCCTCTAATTCAACCTGCTACAAGTTGCATTGTGGCACTTGAAGACTTCTTTTAACCAGTGTTGAATGTGGTAAAAATGGCTAAAGGATCCCATAAATTGGGGCTGACATTGTGATAGATGAACGGACTAGAGGAGCCCAGCCAAGTTTCCCATGTCCCCAGTCCAGATTTATTTAATTTATTCTGGGACTTGTAGTCTTGTTTATTCCATTACAAAACTGGACTACAAATCTGAGAATTCAAAGAAAAACCTGGCTTGAGCAGCACATCATGCATTGATCAGGGAAACTTGGCAGCAATGCTGGAGTCACAAGTGGCAGAGATAAGAGGAGCGGGGGTTGGTATTCAACATATATATATATATATATGAATATGCTCTGATTCAAAATGGACATATTAGTGATAAAAAATGTCAAACACAATTGCACAAAAAGTATTGTTTGAAAGATAATGTGATTTACTCCTCCCAAATTTTAATGAACTTTGCACCTTTTTATATTAAATTATAAGCAGTCTTTGCACAGTCACAACAACAGGCACTTTAGAAATGCATGATTTACACATTAGCACGAATTGCACTTTTTTTTAACTTAAAAAAGTTTTATATAAAGTGGACTACCATAACCAGAATCTTTTGCGGTAAAAGGAAATGAGCAAAAATGGGTGTTGACAGGAAATAAATGCACTGACAATGATGGTGGCAGAACAACCCGTGATCAAGGTCTGAGGGCAGACTGAAACGCATTGGGTCGTTATTTTTATACTCGTATGCTGAAATAAAAAAATAGTGAAGAAACTTGCCTGAGAGTGCGCTCCCGTTCATTCTGTGCTGTCCAGCCAGAAAAAGTGAAGGAGATATATAGCACCTAGTTTCCACAGGAAAAGCATTTTTTGATTTGCCAATATCTTTGGTGTCGTTTGACGAATCTTCGCGAAATTTTCAAAACTAATGGGACGTTCAGGTCAGCTCCGGTTTTGCAAGTTTCGGGGTTATTAGTCAAGCGGGGGCCAAGAAAAAAGGGGGTCCCAAAACGCATTTTCTCCATGTTAATTTCCATAGGAAACTTTAGACACGGCTACAGCCGAACTGCTGAATAGAATTACACCAAATTTGGCAAAAAGGTAGCTCTTCGTTCAGAAAGCACTCTTTTTGTTAAATGGTGTTAATCCGTTCAGTAGTTCCTGAGAAATTTAAATATTTACAGATATCCATATATGAGCGCGAAAGATCTGCGTACCCTCCCGATCTCGAGCGTGAGATCTGATTGGCTGCCAACACTTCAAGCCAGGAAGTGTTGGCAGCCATCTTGGGACTCAGTTGAACCGAGTCACAAGAGAAAAGGTAAAAAAAACAAGAAAAGGTAAAAAAAACAAGAAAAGGTGGCAGGGTAGAAACACCCTGACCCCCTAGGCCTGCTCAGGGGGTCCCACAGTGACCCCAAGAGCCAAGAAAGCATTTTTTTAAAGAAAACATTTGGTCGGATTCGCGCTGGGTGCGCGAATCTGTCAGAAAAAAAAAAATAATAAAGCGTGGGCTCCCGCACTTCATTTCTTTAAACCCTCGGGTAGGCCAGGTTCTGGGGGCAATGATGAAAATAGATGCGGGGGCCGCCCCCTCCCCTGGGCTTTATTTTTTTCAAAAAGGCGTGTAAGGGCAATTTCTCTGGTTTTGTACGAGTGAAATGTCAGCCTAACTATAATGTTCCTGTAACCTGTGTTTTTTAAGTGAATTTATAAGGTTTTTTAAATGCTAATTTCTAACTATAACGTCCCTGTAAAGAGGCAAGAGAAGTGCAGAAAGAGGAAGAAACGTGCCTCTTTACACACCTCTCTTGCCTCTTTCTGCATATTTCTTCCTCTTTCTGCACCTCTTTTGCTTCTTTCTGCACCCCTCTTGCCTCTTTCTGCACCTCTTTTGCTTCTTTCTGCACTTATCTTGCTTCTTTCTGCACCTCTCTTGCTTCTTTCTGCACCCCTCTTGCCTCTTTCTGAACCTCTCTTGCCTCTTTCTGTATCTCTCTTGTCTCTTTCTGCACTGCTCTTGCCTATTTCTGTACCTCTCTTGCTTCTTTATTCACCTCTCTTGCTTCTTTCTGCACCTCTCTTGCTTCTTTCTACATCTCTCTTGCTTCTTTCTACACCTCTCTTGCTTCTTTCTACACCTCTCTTGCTTCTTTCTGGACTTCTCTTGCCTCTTTCTGCACCTTTCTTGCTTCTTTCTGCACCTTTCTTCCTCTTTCTGTACCTCTCTTGCTTCTTTCTGTACCTCTCTTGCTTCTTTCTGCATCTCTCTTGCTCTTTCTGCACCTCTTGCTCTTTCTGCACCTTTCTTCCTCTTTCTGCATTTCTCTTGCCTCTTTATGCACTTCTCTTGCTTCTTTATGCACGTTTCTTCCTCTTTCTGTACTTCTCTTGGCTCTTTACAGGGACAATATAGTTAGGAATTAGCATTTAAAAAAACCTTAGAAATTCACTGAAAAAACCACAGGTTACAGGAACGTTATATTTAGGCTGATATTTCACTCATACAAAACCAGAGAAATTCAGCTGTTATAGTTAGCTGAGCTAAGTATAACTCGCGCCCCGCAATGCACTGCTGATGACCTCACATATTACATCACTCATGACATGGTCAGTGACATCACTGATGACATCTCAATTGACATCACTGTTGACATCATCCACATAATCTCTGATGCACCTATTTAAACCCCAATATAACCTTTCATACACCCACTCCAAATTTCAGACTACCATTCTTGAAACCATTGACACGCCAATACCAGTACGTACATACCCTCTCACTGATTCTAGGTCTACATACACATCCATCACTCACCCATACAGGCACTCATACAGCCAGTCACTCACCAATACAGCCGCTGATTTATCCACTCATACACCCATACAGCCACTCATATACCGTCAGCCACCCATAAAGCTACTCACACACCTACTCACTCACCCAAACACTCAATCACACAGCCACTTACTCACCCATACAGAAACACACACACACTCACTACTCGTATAGATACTAACAAATATTTACTCTCCTTACAGTTGCTGACATAAGCACACACTCACGTATACAGCCACTCTCACAATCACTCACTCACACATACAATCACTTATATACTCCAACACTCACATTTTCTGCCTTTCACATCTGCAGTTACTCACCCATATACCAATGAGACATCCATTTATTCACTGACGCAGACTCACTCGCCCATACAGTCCCTCAAAGATGCACTAATGAACCCATACACCCATGGATTCACCCACTCATACATCCATGCAGGGAGTCACACACCCCCTCACCCACCCACACAGACACTCAGGCACCCATACAGGTACTCAGACAACTAATCAATAACCCATATAGACACTCATGTACCTACTCACCAACCCATGCAGCCACTTTTACACACCCACTGACAGACTGATACACACATTCACACAGATTAGTCACACACACATGCATTTAACATGTTTAATCACTCACTTATACAGTCATGCACCTACTAAATCATCATACAGACACTCATACACCCACTCATTCATCAATACACCTTGGTATATATATATATATATATATATATATAATTCTTAAACTTTTTAGAAACACTCACTCACTGGATGATGTCATGAGTGATGTAATATGTGACGTCATCAGCAGTGCATTGCGGTGGTGCGAGTTATAGTTAAGCTCAGCTAACCATAACGGTGAATTCCTCTGGTTTTGTATGAGTGAAATGTCAGCCTGACTATAACGTTCCTGTAAGCTGTGGTTTTTTCAGTGAATATATATATATGTATAATATTATCTTCTGGTGGCCGCCAGTAGATAGTTATAGTTAGGACCTATTTTCCATAGGAAATCCGCAACATTCTATTTGAAATAACTTTGGCGCCGGTTGACAAATCTTTGCGGAATTCTCAAAACTTGTGGGCGCTCCGGTCTGCTCCTATCCTGAAAGTTTCAAGGTGATTCGGCAAGCGGGGGCCGAGAAAAAAGGGGGGGTCCCAAAACGTGTTTTCTCCATGTTAATTCTCATAGGAAATTTTAGACACGGCTACAGCCTGAACTGCTGAACGGAATTACACCAAATTTGGCAAAGAGGTAGCCCTTGGTTCAGAAAGAACCCTTTTTGTTAAATGCTGTAAAATCCGTTCAGTAGTTCCTGAGAAAATCAAAAGTAAAATCACATATATATCTATGGCCGCTTAGGGTCCGCGCACCCTCCCGATCACGAGCTGCATGCTAAGTGGCTGTCAAGTGGCTGTCAACACTCCAAATCAGGAAGTGTTGGCAGCCATTTTGTGCCTTGGTAGAACCGAGGCACAGAAACAAGATCTCAAACGCAAAAGGGGGCAGGGTAGAAACACCCTGACCCCCTAGGTCTGCTCAGGGGATCCCACAAGGACATTACCATATCATGAGTGATGTAATATGTGACGTCATCAGCAGTGCATTGCGAGGCGCGAGTTATAGTTAGCTGACTTTTCTTACAATAAACGCACTTTATGAGAACTGAACGCACGTTGTGGTCCGTACCTGATGTTTGCCGTGACGGTGGCGAGACAGGATTGTGGATTCTTTCATCTATTTTGGCGAAGTACGGCTGTCTTCGCCTTTGCGGACCCTCCATTCAAACAGTGGCTGGCCGGGAGGCAGCCGATATCGCGGATGCGATTTAGTGCATAACCCGGAAGGAGTATTAGCCGTGCCAGCCCCCCGCTGTCTGGACTGTGGGAGAAGAGCAATACTTGGCGGCCCCCACGGAGTTGACGGCAGTTCTGAGGAGTCGGAGGACGCCGAGGAGCCGGACGGGCTCTGATGGGGTAAGCCGGGTTAACTCTATCCACATAGAATACGAAGAGACATTTGCGGGTGAATTGGATTGTGCGGGAAAGAGTTACGTGCCTATGAAAAACATTCTACACGGATGGCACGGGAAGTGCAGATAACATAATTGTAAGCAGCTTAAACATGTCAACATCAGCAGACGCGCTACGGGCGCGAGAGGCCGAGGCAGATGCATTATTTTTAAATTTACCTGAGATAACCAATGTGCAAACAGGGCTAAGCACAAACACAAGTAGTAGCAATGACATAAAACCTTACTGAAGAGCCTGGAAAAGCAGCTCCGGACGGAGTTAACTAAATGGTGGGAAAAGAAAAGTTTGGAAAAATACAGGGAAGTCGGGAGGGTGCCTCGGGGGCTTAGAGTACTTATTGCTCCGTCATTTGAAAAGCCGAACCCACTCATGTTGAAAGAGTGGGCAACAAATAATTTAGAAGCCTCCATGAATATGGTATCCATCCTTATAAAATATGCTGAAATCGACAGATTGGAAATTGTCAAAGAAATCGACAAAATAAATATGCTATTGGAAGCGCATGAACAGAAGGATCTCATTAAAAAAGGTCGTGATGAAATTGACATCAGATTAAAGAAACATGAAGAAACAATTAAGGCCCGTAAAGTATGGAAATTTGCTCGTGACAAAAAAGATTATGAGACTGGTAGAGTGTTTACTTTTTCCAGAAAATACGACACTGCTAAGAGACAGGCTTTAGTCTCCAAAACACCGGATAGTAATCCACCAGTTCAGCTGAACAATGAGTCATCAAATACGGAGGCCAGCTCTGTAAGCAGCAATTATGAATCTGATGACAGTAGTACTAATAACCAACTTACCAAATTGCCAACTGACTACACACCTTCAGAGGAACTGGGTTTTCTTATAGAGGACCGCCGTCAAACTCTTCATTCTCACAACCCAACGAAGAAAAACGGCGATGGCACAACAACCGCAGAAAACAAAGGCGGAAAATTCGGAGGCAGAGGGGGCAGGGGCAGGAGCAAGAAGTGGCCCCAACAGTGAATGAGGTCAACAAATCGGATAAAACAGTGATAAATCTATCTGATGTTGAACTATCGGTCGCTGAACTCCAACTGCTCTCTTTAGGTCTATCATTCTGTCCAGTAAATAGCTTTAAATATGCACAGACTCGTGTTGATGTATTTAAGTTCATTCGGAAACTGAAACTTTTGAAGCATTTCAAAGTTGAAAAAATTAATGAAACTGCCAAAACAAATATATCTACAACTACAACTGGCAGCAATTTGCAGGTAGCGGACATTAACTTATTGAGGTCTATGCTTGCTTTGGCTCAAGATGATGATGATATTATCAGTTCAACTCAGGATGATCTTTCTGAACTTGGAATACAAAGTAATCAAATGAGTACAACTCCTTTTCGGTTGCCATCTACGTATATACCTTTGATGCCGAAAGATGCCATAGACATCTTTAGTGACTGTGTTGTGGAAGATCTTAAACAATTGAATCGTAACGTATTGCGCAAGGATAAACATAGAAAGTTTAAAGAACAACAATATTCTACACTCATGCGCAAACTTCAGAGCAATGGGAACATCATCATAAACAACTCAGACAAAGGGGAAATATTGTACTCTGGCCCCGGGAGTTATATATGCAAGAAGCAGAAAGGCACCTAAGTGACAATGCATGCTATAAAAAAGCCACTTTCAATGATCTCAGACACATCAAGGATTCCATATTTAAAGAACTATTACAATGGAAGCGTATGGGACTTATAAGCAAGAATGAATTTTGTTTTTTAAAAATGATCACCCGACTACCCCAGTGTTATATTTCATCCCGAAGGTACATAAGAACACATCACCGGTACCTGGTAGACCCATTATATCGGCTCAAAAGGATTACTTGAACCAATGTCCAAATATGTGGATTATTTTCTACATGAATTCGTGGAAAATTTGCCTTCATATATTCGAGACACAGGTCACTTTCTATCAAAGATCCAAGGGGTTGAGTGGAAAAAGGAGCTATGTTCTTATTGTTATGGACATATGTTCACTATATACCAGTATCCACCACACTGATGGTTTAGCAGCGGTTAAACATTTTTTATCTAAACGTAATATTGAATGTTACCAAGCACAATGAAATGCTTTTGTCCATGATTAATATGTGTCTTACCAACAATTACTTCATTTTCAACAAAGAGGTTTATCAGCAACTACGTGGGGTGGCGATGGGGGCGTGCTTTTCTCCCAGCTATGCGTGTCTTCACGTTGGCTGGTGGGAGGAGCACGTCCTCAGGACCACCCACGGTGAGCTGTATGATATGCATGTCAAACAGTGGTGGCGTTTCATAGATGATGTGTGCTTAATTTGGGAAGGATCTACTGAATCTGCTTTGAATTTTGTCAATGATATTAACAAGAATGATCTTAATTTGAATTTTTCAGCTCAGATTAGTAATGAAAGTGTACAATTCCTGGATGTTGAGGTATATATCAAAGATGACTAGTATGCACACTAAACTACACAGAAAAAGTACTGCTGGTAATGCAGTGTTGCATGCCAGCAGTTCCCACCCTAATCACCTGATTAAAAGTATCCCGTACGGGGAATTTTTAAGGATAAGGCGAATTTGTGATACAGATCAGGATCTCAAATCCTGTCAAAATGAGGCATTTCAGAGGTTTAAGGCTCGAGGATACAAGGATAAGGATCTTATTTTGGCCATGAATAAAGCTAATAGTCACACCAGAGATGACTGTCTCTATAGTACAAAAACTGACACTACATCTTTGAGCATTAATAATATAACTGACCAATCAGGACCTAAGGATACTGTAAGACTTATTACAACTTATAGTCGCCAGGAGAGGCAATTCAGGAAAATTATCTATAAAAACTGGCCCATTGTAAAAACAGATTTAACTATGTTGCAATTGGTGCCTGAATTACCTGTGCTAACTTTCAGACGTGCACCCTCTATGAGGGATGCACTAGTAAAAACTAGTCCTGAGGTCACGAGTTCTTCTAACTGGTTGTCCAATAGAACCGGTTTCTATAAGTGCAGCTCATGCTGAGCATGTAAATTCGGGAAAAATACTGGTGAGTTCTCTACGGCATTTGAAAGTAAACCCATGAAAATTAAGAGTCTGTTAACTTGTCGTACAGATTTTGCAGTCTACGTCTTAGAATGTTCATGTAAATTAAAATACGTAGGCAGCACTAAACTACCAGTGTTTAACCGTATACTGCAACACTTGCGGGCCATAATAAATTCAGATTCGAATTACCCGGTTGCTCGACATTTTAAGCATGTGCACAACAACGACCTTAACAAACTAAGCTATTTTGTGATTGACTCTGTGCCTAGGTCACTCAGAGGAGGCAACAGAGAGAAGAAGCTCAAACAGTTGGAGTCTCATTATATTTTAATGCTTGACACCAAGATGCCCAAAGGTCTTAACACAGGGGAGGACCTTCATAATTTTTTATAAAATTCTATAATTAGTTGGGCAGTATCCACTGCAATGTATTGGACAATCATGATGTGACTTAATGCTAAGGTGTTTCCTTTAGAGGATGTTCCATTTTTATTTCTGGGTTTTAGATGTGTTTTAGTCTGGTTTTACGTCTGGTTTTACTTGGGTTTGTCCCGGTTTTACCTTTGGTTTTGCTGGATTACTGCATATCTATGCCTGGAGTTTTAATGGCCACTCTGGAGATCTTTATCTTCTATCTTCCTTTAGTTATAGAGGTTTTAGCTTTGTATTCTGTATCCTCAGCAAGATGTACTGTATATTGCTACTACAATACATTAGCACTTTATATCTTACATTAATATGTGTATATATAAAAGGATGAATTGTGCCTAGTAGATATAAATACGTTAATCAATGATGACAGAATTTAGCCCATGTTGCACATCTATATTTGTTTACAAAGCACTTGCACTTTATATTTAAAATGGTTTTAAGCATCCACCGGCCATTTTCATGTGTTAGTGGCAGTTATGATTTTAATAACTGGTTTTTTGAATAAGATACTATTTTAATAATGTGTTTCTTGCACTTGCACTTTATTACCATGTTACGTAGATAAGGATGCCTGCTGTAGCAATCAATGGACATTTTAAGATCACTTCTACAAGGAGACCATTACGGCTGTATTTGGACTGTTGTAGTATGTCTTTAAATGTTATGCTCCAAGTAAAAGGCGGGCTTTTTTCACTTGTTCACCAGGTTTTTTCATTACTGCTGTCACTATTTATTGCTCATTGGCCCATAGTACGTCATGTGATCAAGACAGTGTTTCACTGTCGAAACGCGTTATGCTGGGCACTTGCCTTGATGTATGATAGCTGACTTTTCTTACAATAAACGCACTCTATGAGAACTGAACGCACGTTGTGGTCCGTACCTGATGTTTGCCGTGACGGTGGCGAGACAGGATTGTGGATTCTTTCATATATATATATATATATATATATATATATATATATATATATATATATATATATATATATATATATATATATATATATATATATATATATATATATATATCATTCTTAAACTTTTAGAAACACTCACTCACTGGATGATGTCATGAGTGATGTAATAAGTGACGTCATCAGCAGTGCATTGCGGTGGTGCGAGTTATAGTTAGCTCAGCTAACCATAACGGTGAATTCCTCTGGTTTTGTATGAGTGAAATGTCAGCCTGACTATAACGTTCCTGTAAGCTGTGGTTTTTTCAGTGAATATATATATGTATAATATTATCTTCTGGTGGCCGCCAGTAGATAGTTATAGTTAGGACCTATTTTCCATAGGAAATCCGCAACATTCTATTTGAAATAACTTTGGCGCCGGTTGACAAATCTTTGCGGAATTCTCAAAACTTGTGGGGCGCTCCGGTCTGCTCCTATCCTGAAAGTTTCAAGGTGATTCGGCAAGCGGGGGCCGAGAAAAAAGGGGGGGTCCCAAAACGTGTTTTCTCCATGTTAATTCTCATAGGAAGTTTTAGACACGGCTACAGCCTGAACTGCTGAACGGAATTACACCAAATTTGGCAAAGAGGTAGCCCTTGGTTCAGAAGAACCCTTTTTGTTAAATGCTGTAAATCCGTTCAGTAGTTCCTGAGAAAATCAAAAGTAAAATCACATATATATCTATGGCCGCTTAGGGTCCGCGCACCCTCCCGATCACGAGCTGCATGCTAAGTGGCTGTCAAGTGGCTGTCAACACTCCAAATCAGGAAGTGTTGGCAGCCATTTTGTGCCTCAGTAGAACCAAGGCACAGAAACAAGTCGCAAAACGCAAAAATGGGGCAGGGTAGAAACACCCTGACCCCCTAGGTCTGCTCAGGGGTCCCACAAGGACATTACCATGTCATGAGTGATGTAATATGTGACGTCATCAGCAGTGCATTGCAGGAGCGCGAGTTATAGTTAGCTGAACTAACTATAACGGGGGAATTTCACTGGTTTTGTACGAGTGAAATGTCCAACTAACTATAACTTTCCCTAAAACCTATGGTTTTTCAGTGAATTTCAAAGGTTTTTTAAATGCTAATTTCTAACTATAACGTGTCTGAAACCTATGGTTTTTTCTGTGAATTTCAAAGGTTTTTAAATGCTAATTTCTAACTATAACGTGCCTGAAACCTATGGTTTTTTAAGTGAATTTCAAAGGTTTTTAAATGCTAGTTTCTAACTATGCCTACAGAGGTAGGACATGTGAAGAAAGAAGAAAAACGCACAGAAAGAAGCAAAAGAAATGCAGAAAGAAGCAACAGAAGTCCACAAAGACGAAGAAAAGTGCAGGAAGAAGCAAGACGTGCAGAAAGAACCAACAGAGGAGCAGAAATAGGCCTTGTTGCAAAATCATCCTGTGCCCACAACTTTTTCAGACGGGTACTGGTGGTAACTGACTCGGAGTAACTAGGCCTAGAGCCAGTGCTATGCTAAAAGACACTTAGAATACAGTGAAAACACCTACATACACTAGGGAACACTATGCGTCGGGGTACCCCTGTGATTAGCATGACCTCCTCTGTAAGGCCCTAGTACATAATAGGGCAGGAGGATTAAAACTACCTCTTAAACGCACCACGGGGCGCGTTTGCACAGTGGTGAAGGGAGGGGGGCCTGAGGTGACGTGTGCAAACACGCCCTGTGGCCGTTTTAAGTTGGGAGATTAAGTCCCCTTGAATCGTTAGGGTCCCTGGGGTCCAACTAGCCCACTAGGTACCTCCAGTAAGCGCCACAGAGCTGCGTTGCAGAGAGGTGTAAAAGGGGCGTGGCCTGGACCACCTCTCTGCAACGCAGGCCTGTGGCGCTTACTGAAGGTACCTGCTGGCCTAGTTGGCCCCCAGGGGCCCTCAGGATTGAAGGGTAGTAATTCCCCAACTCAAAACGCACCACAGGGCGTGTTTGCACACATGTCACCTCAGGCCCCGCCCCTCCCTTCACCACTGTGCAAACGTGCCCGTGGCGCGTTTTGAGTTGGGGATAAAGTCCCCTTGAATCCTGAGGGTCCCTGGGGTCCAACTAGCCCATGAGGTACCTCCAGTAAGCGCCACAGAGCTGCGTTGCACAGAGGTGTAAAAAGGGCGTGGCCTGGACCACCTCTCTGCAACGCAGGCCTGTGGCGCTTACTGGAGATACCTGGTGGGCTAGTTGGCCCCAGGGGCCCTCAGGATTGAAGGGGACTTAATTCCCCAACTCAAAACACGCCACAGGGCGTGTTTGCACACATGTCACCTCAGGCCCCACCCCCTCCCTTCACCACTGTGCAAACGCGCCCCCTGGCATGTTTTAAGTTGGGGTATTAAGTCCCCTTGAATCCTGAGGGTCCCTGGGGTCCAACTAGCCCACCAGGTACCTCCAGTAAGCCCCACAGAGTTGCATTGCAGAGCGGTGTAAAAAGGGGCATGGCCTGGACCACCTCTCTGCAACGCAGGCCTGTGGCGCTTACTGGAGATACCTGGTGGGCTAGTTGGCCCCCAGGGGCCCTCAGGATTGAAGGGGACTTAATTCCCCAACTTAAAACACGCCACAGGGCGTGTTTGCACACATGTCACCTCAGGCCCCACCCCCTCCCTTCACCACTGTGCAAACGCGCCCCCTGGCGTGTTTTAAGTTGGAGTATTAAGTCCCCTTGAATCCTGAAGGTCCCTGGGGTCCAACTAGCCCACCAGGTACCTCCAGTAAGCCCCACAGAGTTGCATTGCAGAGAGGTGTAAAAAGGGGCATGGCCTCTGAACACCTCTCTGCAATGCAGCTCCCTGGCGCATACTGGAGGTTCCTGGTGGGCTAGTCGGCCCCCAGGGACCCCCAGTATTCAAGGGGAATTAGTTCCCCATCTTACAACGCGCCAGGGGGCGCGTTTGCAGAGTGCTGCAGGGAGGGGGCGGGGCCTCCGGCGCGATGCTGGTCTTTTTATTTCTATTTTATTTTTTTAAGAAAGGGGGCTGTGTGGCCCCCCTTCCTTTCCTATTTTATTGGCCCTGGGGACCCCATCCCCCAGGGCCTGACCCCTATTTTTGTTTTTATTTAAAAAATTGGAAGGGGCCGCGTGGCCCCCCTCCCGAGGCCATATTCGGCCCCGGGGACCCCATCCCCGGGGCATGGCCAGTTTTTTTAAATTTAATTAAATTATTGGAGGGGGCTGCGTGGCCCCCTCCTCAGGCCATTTATGGCCCGGGGACCCCATCCCCCGGGGCTGGCCTTTCCGTGTATTTTAAAAATAAAAAATAAATTATAATGGGGAGGGGGCAGTGTGGCCCCTCCGTGGCCACTTCTGGCCCCGGGGACCCCATCCCCGGGGCCTGGCCTCTCGTTGGGGACCGTGGGGGAGCCCCAATGCCCCCACGGTCCCGCCGGCTCCCCGCGTCCTGCGGGAGCCGGCATTGCTTTCCACATGGGGAGCTGCTGACATGCAGCTCCCCGTGTGGAAAACAACTCTGCTTTGCTTCATTGAAGCGAGAGCAGGTTTCCCTGCTCTCGCTTCAATGAAGCAAAGCAGCTCGCATTGACAGGGCGGGAGTCGCGCGGCTCCCGCCCTGTCATTGCTAAACAGCAGTGTCCCGGGGTGGGCACCCCGGGACACTGCAGGAGCCGGCCCTGGGGGGTGGCGGTCCCCAGGGCCATCACAGGCCTTTCTGGACTTCTCTTGCCTCTTTCTGCACCTTTCTTGCTTCTTTCTGCACCTTTCTTCCTCTTTCTGTACCTCTCTTGCTTCTTTCTGTACCTCTCTTGCTTCTTTCTGCATCTCTCTTGCTCTTTCTGCACCTCTTGCTCTTTCTGCACCTTTCTTCCTCTTTCTGCATTTCTCTTGCCTCTTTATGCACTTCTCTTGCTTCTTTATGCACGTTTCTTCCTCTTTCTGTACTTCTCTTGGCTCTTTACAGGGACAATATAGTTAGGAATTAGCATTTAAAAAAACCTTAGAAATTCACTGAAAAAACCACAGGTTACAGGAACGTTATATTTAGGCTGATATTTCACTCATACAAAACCAGAGAAATTCAGCTGTTATAGTTAGCTGAGCTAAGTATAACTCGCGCCCCGCAATGCACTGCTGATGACCTCACATATTACATCACTCATGACATGGTCAGTGACATCACTGATGACATCTCAATTGACATCACTGTTGACATCATCCACATAATCTCTGATGCACCTATTTAAACCCCAATATAACCTTTCATACACCCACTCCAAATTTCAGACTACCATTCTTGAAACCATTGACACGCCAATACCAGTACGTACATACCCTCTCACTGATTCTAGGTCTACATACACATCCATCACTCACCCATACAGGCACTCATACAGCCAGTCACTCACCAATACAGCCGCTGATTTATCCACTCATACACCCATACAGCCACTCATATACCGTCAGCCACCCATAAAGCTACTCACACACCTACTCACTCACCCAAACACTCAATCACACAGCCACTTACTCACCCATACAGAAACACACACACACTCACTACTCGTATAGATACTAACAAATATTTACTCTCCTTACAGTTGCTGACATAAGCACACACTCACGTATACAGCCACTCTCACAATCACTCACTCACACATACAATCACTTATATACTCCAACACTCACATTTTCTGCCTTTCACATCTGCAGTTACTCACCCATATACCAATGAGACATCCATTTATTCACTGACGCAGACTCACTCGCCCATACAGTCCCTCAAAGATGCACTAATGAACCCATACACCCATGGATTCACCCACTCATACATCCATGCAGGGAGTCACACACCCCTCACCCACCCACACAGACACTCAGGCACCCATACAGGTACTCAGACAACTAATCAATAACCCATATAGACACTCATGTACCTACTCACCAACCCATGCAGCCACTTTTACACACCCACTGACAGACTGATACACACATTCACACAGATTAGTCACACACACATGCATTTAACATGTTTAATCACTCACTTATACAGTCATGCACCTACTAAATCATCATACAGACACTCATACACCCACTCATTCATCAATACACCTTGGTATATATATATATATATATATATATATAATTCTTAAACTTTTTAGAAACACTCACTCACTGGATGATGTCATGAGTGATGTAATATGTGACGTCATCAGCAGTGCATTGCGGTGGTGCGAAGTTATAGTTAGCTCAGCTAACCATAACGGTGAATTCCTCTGGTTTTGTATGAGTGAAATGTCAGCCTGACTATAACGTTCCTGTAAGCTGTGGTTTTTTCAGTGAATATATATATATGTATAATATTATCTTCTGGTGGCCGCCAGTAGATAGTTATAGTTAGGACCTATTTTCCATAGAAATCCGCAACATTCTATTTGAAATAACTTTGGCGCCGGTTGACAAATCTTTGCGGAATTCTCAAAACTTGTGAGGCGCTCCGGTCTGCTCCTATCCTGAAAGTTTCAAGGTGATTCGGCAAGCGGGGGCCGAAAGAAAAGGGGGGTCCCAAAGCGTGTTTTCTCCATGTTAATTCTCATAGGAAATTTTAGACACGGCTACAGCCTGAACTGCTGAACGGAATTACACCAAATTTGGCAAAGAGGTAGCCCTTGGTTCAGAAAGAACCCTTTTTGTTAAATGCTGTAAATCCGTTCAGTAGTTCCTGAGAAAATCAAAAGTAAAATCACATATATATCTATGGCCGCTTAGGGTCCGCGCACCCTCCCGATCACGAGCTGCATGCTAAGTGGCTGTCAAGTGGCTGTCAACACTCCAAATCAGGAAGTGTTGGCAGCCATTTTGTGCCTTGGTAGAACCGAGGCACAGAAACAAGTCGCAAAACGCAAAAAGGGGGCAGGGTAGAAACACCCTGACCCCCTAGGTCTGCTCAGGGGATCCCACAAGGACATTACCATATCATGAGTGATGTAATATGTGACGTCATCAGCAGTGCATTGCGAGGGCGCGAGTTATAGTTAGCTGACTTTTCTTACAATAAACGCACTTTATGAGAACTGAACGCACGTTGTGGTCCGTACCTGATGTTTGCCGTGACGGTGGCGAGACAGGATTGTGGATTCTTTCATCTATTTTGGCGAAGTACGGCTGTCTTCGCCTTTGCGGACCCTCCATTCAAACAGTGGCTGGCCGGGAGGCAGCCGATATCGCGGATGCGATTTAGTGCATAACCCGGAAGGAGTATTAGCCGTGCCAGCCCCCGCTGTCTGGACTGTGGGAGAAGAGCAATACTTGGCGGCCCCCACGGAGTTGACGGCAGTTCTGAGGAGTCGGAGGACGCCGAGGAGCCGGACGGGCTCTGATGGGGTAAGCCGGGTTAACTCTATCCACATAGAATACGAAGAGACATTTGCGGGTGAATTGGATTGTGCGGGAAAGAGTTACGTGCCTATGAAAAACATTCTACACGGATGGCACGGGAAGTGCAGATAACATAATTGTAAGCAGCTTAAACATGTCAACATCAGCAGACGCGCTACGGGCGCGAGAGGCCGAGGCAGATGCATTATTTTTAAATTTACCTGAGATAACCAATGTGCAAACAGGGCTAAGCACAAACACAAGTAGTAGCAATGACATAAAACCTTACTGAAGAGCCTGGAAAAGCAGCTCCGGACGGAGTTAACTAAATGGTGGGAAAAGAAAAGTTTGGAAAAATACAGGGAAGTCGGGAGGGTGCCTCGGGGGCTTAGAGTACTTATTGCTCCGTCATTTGAAAAGCCGAACCCACTCATGTTGAAAGAGTGGGCAACAAATAATTTAGAAGCCTCCATGAATATGGTATCCATCCTTATAAAATATGCTGAAATCGACAGATTGGAAATTGTCAAAGAAATCGACAAAATAAATATGCTATTGGAAGCGCATGAACAGAAGGATCTCATTAAAAAGGTCGTGATGAAATTGACATCAGATTAAAGAAACATGAAGAAACAATTAAGGCCCGTAAAGTATGGAAATTTGCTCGTGACAAAAAAGATTATGAGACTGGTAGAGTGTTTACTTTTTCCAGAAAATACGACACTGCTAAGAGACAGGCTTTAGTCTCCAAAACACCGGATAGTAATCCACCAGTTCAGCTGAACAATGAGTCATCAAATACGGAGGCCAGCTCTGTAAGCAGCAATTATGAATCTGATGACAGTAGTACTAATAACCAACTTACCAAATTGCCAACTGACTACACACCTTCAGAGGAACTGGGTTTTCTTATAGAGGACCGCCGTCAAACTCTTCGTTCTCACAACCCTACGAAGAAAAACGGCGACGGCGCAACTACCGCAGAAAACAAAGGCGGAAAATTCAGAGGCAGAGGGGGCAGGGGCCGGAGCAAGAAGTGGCCCCAACAATGAATGAGGTCAACAAATCGGATAAAACAGTGATAAATCTTTCTGATGTTGAACTATCGGTCGCTGAACTCCAACTGCTCTCTTTAGGTCTATCATTCTGTCCAGTAAATAGCTTTAAATATGCACAGACTCGTGTTGATGTATTTAAGTTCATTCGGAAACTGAAACTTTTGAAGCATTTCAAATTGAAAAAAATTAATGAAACTGCCAAAACAAATATATCTACAACTACAACCGGCAGCAATTTGCAGGTAGCGGACATTAACTTATTGAGGTCTATGCTTGCTTTGGCTCAAGATGATGATGATATTATCAGTTCAACTCAGGATGATCTTTCTGAACTTGGAATACAAAGTAATCAAACGAGTACTACTCCTTTTCGGTTGCCATCTACATATATACCTTTGATGCCGAAAGATGCCATAGACATCTTTAGTGACTGTGTTGTGGAAGATCTTAAACAATTGAATCGTAACGTATTGCGCAAGGATAAACATAGAAAGTTTAAAGAACAACAATATTCTACACTCATGCGCAAACTTCAGAGCAATGGGAACATCATCATAAACAACTCAGACAAAGGGGGAAATATTGTACTCTGGCCCCGGGAGTTATATATGCAAGAAGCAGAAAGGCACCTAAGTGACAATGCATGCTATAAAAAAGCCACTTTCAATGATCTCAGACACATTAAGGATTCCATATTTAAAGAACTATTACAATGGAAGCGTATGGGACTTATAAGCAAGAATGAATTTTGTTTTTTTTAAAATGATCACCCGACTACCCCAGTGTTATATTTTATCCCGAAGGTACATAAGAACACATCACCGGTACCTGGTAGACCCATTATATCGGCTCAAAAAGGATTACTTGAACCAATGTCCAAATATGTGGATTATTTTCTACATGAATTCGTGGAAAATTTGCCTTCATATATTCGAGACACAGGTCACTTTCTATCAAAGATCAAAGGGGTTGAGTGGAAAAAGGAGTATGTTCTTATTGTTATGGACATATGTTCACTATATACCAGTATCCACCATACTGATGGTTTAGCAGCGGTTAAACATTTTTTATCTAAACGTAATATTGAATGTTACAAGCATAATGAAATGCTTTTGTCCATGCTTAATATGTGTCTTACCAGCAATTACTTCATTTTCAACAAAGAAGTTTATCAGCAACTACGTGGGGTGGCGATGGGGGCGTGCTTTTCTCCCAGCTATGCGTGTCTTCACGTTGGCTGGTGGGAGGAGCACGTCCTCAGGACCACCCACGGTGAGCTGTATGATATGCATGTCAAACAGTGGTGGCGTTTCATAGATGATGTGTGCTTAATTTGGGAAGGATCTACTGAATCTGCTTTGAATTTTGTCAATGACATTAACAAGAATGATCTTAATTTGAATTTTTCAGCTCAGATTAGTAATGAAAGTGTACAATTCCTGGATGTTGAGGTATATATCAAAGATGATAGTATACACACTAAACTACACAGAAAAAGTACTGCTGGTAATGCAGTGTTGCATGCCAGCAGTTCCCACCCCAATCACCTGATTAAAAGTATCCCGTACGGGGAATTTTTAAGGATAAGGTGAATTTGTGATACAGATCAGGATCTCAAATCCTGTCAAAATGAGGCATTTCAGAGGTTTAAGGCTCGAGGATACAAAGATAAGGATCTTATTTTGGCTATGAATAAAGCTAATAGTCACACCAGAGATGACTGTCTCTATAATACTAAAACTGTCACTACATCTTTGAGCATTAATAATATAACTGACCAATCAGGACCTAAGAATACTGTTAGACTTATTACAACTTATAGTCGTCAGGAAAGGCAATTCCGGAAAATTATCTACAAAAACTGGCCCATTGTAAAAACAGATTTAACCATGTCACAATTGGTGCCTGAATTACCGGTGCTAACTTTTAGACGTGCACCCTCTATGAGGGATGCACTAGTAAAAACTGGTCATGAGTTCTTCTAATTGGTTGTCCAATAGAACCGGTTTCTACAAGTGCAGCTCATGCCGAGCATGTAAATTCGGGAAAAATACTGGTGAGTTCTCTACGGCATTTGAAAGTAAACCCATGAAAATTAAGAGTCTGTTAACTTGTCGTACAGATTTTGCAGTCTACGTTTTAGAATGTTCATGTAAATTAAAATACGTAGGCAGCACTAAACTACCAGTGTTTAACCGTATATTGCAACATTTGCGGGCCATAATAAATTCGGATCCGAATTACCCGGTTGCTCGACATTTTAAGCATGTGCACAATAACGACCTTAACAAACTAAGCTATTTTGTGATTGACTCTGTGCCTAGGTCACTCAGAGGAGGCAACAGAGAGAAGAAGCTCAAACAGTTGGAGTCTCATTATATTTTAATGCTTGACACCAAGATGCCCAACGGTCTTAACACAGGGGAGGACCTTCATAATTTTTTATAAAAACTATAATTAGTTGGGCAGCATTCACTGTAATGTATTGGACAACCATGATGTGACTTATTGCTAAGGTGTTTTCTTTAGAGGAGGTTCATTTTTATTTCTGGGTTTTTAGATGTGTTTTAGTCTGGTTTTACGTTTGGTTTTACCAGGGTTTGTCCCGGTTTTACCTTTGGTTTTGCTGGATTACTGCATATCTATGCCTGGGGTTTTAATGGCCACTCTGGAGATTTTTATTTTCTATCTCCCTTTAGTTATAGAGTTTTTAGCTTTGTATTCTGTATCCTCAGCAAGATGTACTGTATATTGCTACTACAATACATTAGCACTTTATTCTTACATTAATATGTGTATATATAAAAGGATAAATTGTGCTTAGTAGATATAAATATGTTAACCAATGCCCATGTTGCACATCTATATTTGTTTACAAAGCACTTGCACTTTATATTTAAATGGTTTTAAGCATCCACCGGCCATTTTCATGTGTTAGTGGCAGTTATGATTTTAATAACTGGTTTTTTGAATAGATACTATTTTAATAAGTGTTTCTTGCACTTGCACTTTATTACCATGTTACGTAGATAAGGATGCCCGCTGTAGCAATCAATGGACATTTTAAGTCACTTCTACAAGGAGACCATTGCGGCTGTATTTGGACTATTGTAGTATGTCTTTAAATTTTATGCTCCAAGTAAAAGGCGGGCTTTTTTTCACTTTTTTTCACCAGGTTTTTTTATTACTGCTGTCACTATTTATTGCTCATTGGCCCATAGTACGTCATGTGATCAAGACAGTGTTTCACTGTCGAAACGCGTTATGCTGGGCACTTGCCTTGATGTATGATAGCTGACTTTTCTTACAATAAACGCACTTTATGAGAACTGAACGCACGTTGTGGTCCGTACCTGATGTTTGCCGTGACGGTGGCGAGACAGGATTGTGGATTCTTTCATATATATATATATATATATATATATATATATATATATATATATATATATATATATATATATATATATATATATATATATATATATATATATATATATCATTCTTAAACTTTTTAGAAACACTCACTCACTGGATGATGTCATGAGTGATGTAATAAGTGACGTCATCAGCAGTGCATTGCGGTGGTGCGAGTTATAGTTAGCTCAGCTAACCATAACGGTGAATTCCTCTGGTTTTGTATGAGTGAAATGTCAGCCTGACTATAACGTTCCTGTAAGCTGTGGTTTTTTCAGTGAATATATATATGTATAATATTATCTTCTGGTGGCCGCCAGTAGATAGTTATAGTTAGGACCTATTTTCCATAGGAAATCCGCAACATTCTATTTGAAATAACTTTGGCGCCGGTTGACAAATCTTTGCGGAATTCTCAAAACTTGTGGGGCGCTCCGGTCTGCTCCTATCCTGAAAGTTTCAAGGTGATTCGGCAAGCGGGGGCCGAGAAAAAAGGGGGTCCCAAAACGTGTTTTCTCCATGTTAATTCTCATAGGAAGTTTTAGACACGGCTACAGCCTGAACTGCTGAACGGAATTACACCAAATTTGGCAAAGAGGTAGCCCTTGGTTCAGAAGAACCCTTTTTGTTAAATGCTGTAAATCCGTTCAGTAGTTCCTGAGAAAATCAAAAGTAAAATCACATATATATCTACGGCCGCTTAGGGTCCGCGCACCCTCCCGATCACGAGCTGCATGCTAAGTGGCTGTCAAGTGGCTGTCAACACTCCAAATCAGGAAGTGTTGGCAGCCATTTTGTGCCTCAGTAGAACCAAGGCACAGAAACAAGTCGCAAAACGCAAAAATGGGGCAGGGTAGAAACACCCTGACCCCCTAGGTCTGCTCAGGGGGTCCCACAAGGACATTACCATGTCATGAGTGATGTAATATGTGACGTCATCAGCAGTGCATTGCAAGGGCGCGAGTTATAGTTAGCTGAACTAACTATAACGGGGGAATTTCACTGGTTTTGTACGAGTGAAATGTCCAACTAACTATAACTTTCCCTAAAACCTATGGTTTTTTCAGTGAATTTCAAAGGTTTTTTAAATGCTAATTTCTAACTATAACGTGTCTGAAACCTATGGTTTTTTCTGTGAATTTCAAAGGTTTTTTAAATGCTAATTTCTAACTATAACGTGCCTGAAACCTATGGTTTTTTAAGTGAATTTCAAAGGTTTTTTAAATGCTAGTTTCTAACTATGCCTACAGAGGTAGGACATGTGAAGAAAGAAGAAAAACGCACAGAAAGAAGCAAAAGAAATGCAGAAAGAAGCAACAGAAGTCCACAAAGACGAAGAAAAGTGCAGGAAGAAGCAAGACGTGCAGAAAGAACCAACAGAGGAGCAGAAATAGGCCTTGTTGCAAAATCATCCTGTGCCCACAACTTTTTCAGACGGGTACTGGTGGTAACTGACTCGGAGTAACTAGGCCTAGAGCCAGTGCTATGCTAAAAGACACTTAGAATACAGTGAAAACACCTACATACACTAGGGAACACTATGCGTCGGGGTACCCCTGTGATTAGCATGACCTCCTCTGTAAGGCCCTAGTACATAATAGGGCAGGAGGATTAAAACTACCTCTTAAAACGCACCACGGGGCGCGTTTGCACAGTGGTGAAGGGAGGGGGGGCCTGAGGTGACGTGTGCAAACACGCCCTGTGGCCGTTTTAAGTTGGGAGATTAAGTCCCCTTGAATCGTTAGGGTCCCTGGGGTCCAACTAGCCCACTAGGTACCTCCAGTAAGCGCCACAGAGCTGCGTTGCAGAGAGGTGTAAAAAGGGGCGTGGCCTGGACCACCTCTCTGCAACGCAGGCCTGTGGCGCTTACTGAAGGTACCTGCTGGCCTAGTTGGCCCCCAGGGGCCCTCAGGATTGAAGGGGTATTAATTCCCCAACTTAAAACGCACCACAGGGCGTGTTTGCACACATGTCACCTCAGGCCCCGCCCCTCCCTTCACCACTGTGCAAGCGTGCCCCGTGGCGCGTTTTAAGTTGGGGATAAAGTCCCCTTGAATCCTGAGGGTCCCTGGGGTCCAACTAGCCCATGAGGTACCTCCAGTAAGCGCCACAGAGCTGCGTTGCACAGAGGTGTAAAAGGGGCGTGGCCTGGACCACCTCTCTGCAACGCAGGCCTGTGGCGCTTACTGGAGATACCTGGTGGGCTAGTTGGCCCCCAGGGGCCCTCAGGATTGAAGGGGACTTAATTCCCCAACTTAAAACACGCCACAGGGCGTGTTTGCACACATGTCACCTCAGGCCCCACCCCCTCCCTTCACCACTGTGCAAACGCGCCCCCTGGCATGTTTTAAGTTGGGGTATTAAGTCCCCTTGAATCCTGAGGGTCCCTGGGGTCCAACTAGCCCACCAGGTACCTCCAGTAAGCCCCACAGAGTTGCATTGCAGAGAGGTGTAAAAGGGGCATGGCCTGGACCACCTCTCTGCAACGCAGGCCTGTGGCGCTTACTGGAGATACCTGGTGGGCTAGTTGACCCCAGGGGCCCTCAGGATTGAAGGGGACTTAATTCCCCAACTTAAAACACGCCACAGGGCGTGTTTGCACACATGTCACCTCAGGCCCCACCCCCTCCCTTCACCACTGTGCAAACGCGCCCCCTGGCGTGTTTTAAGTTGGGGTATTAAGTCCCCTTGAATCCTGAAGGTCCCTGGGGTCCAACTAGCCCACCAGGTACCTCCAGTAAGCCCCACAGAGTTGCATTGCAGAGAGGTGTAAAAAGGGGCATGGCCTCTGAACACCTCTCTGCAATGCAGCTCCCTGGCGCATACTGGAGGTTCCTGGTGGGCTAGTCGGCCCCCAGGGACCCCCAGTATTCAAGGGGAATTAGTTCCCCATCTTACAACGCGCCAGGGGGCGCGTTTGCAGAGTGCTGCAGGGAGGGGGCGGGGCCTCCGGCGCGATGCTGGTCTTTTTATTTCTATTTTATTTTTTTAAGAAAGGGGGCTGTGTGGCCCCCCTTCCTTTCCTATTTTATTGGCCCTGGGGACCCCATCCCCCAGGGCCTGACCCCTATTTTTGTTTTTTATTTAAAAAAATTGGAAGGGGGCCGCGTGGCCCCCCTCCCGAGGCCATATTCGGCCCCGGGGACCCCATCCCCCGGGGCATGGCCAGTTTTTTTTAAATTTAATTAAATTATTGGAGGGGGGCTGCGTGGCCCCCCTCCTCAGGCCATTTATGGCCCCGGGGACCCCATCCCCCGGGGCTGGCCTTTCCGTGTATTTTAAAAAATAAAAAATAAATTATAATGGGGAGGGGGGCAGTGTGGCCCCCTCCGTGGCCACTTCTGGCCCCGGGGACCCCATCCCCCGGGGCCTGGCCTCTCGTTGGGGACCGTGGGGGGAGCCCCAATGCCCCCACGGTCCCGCCGGCTCCCCGCGTCCTGCGGGAGCCGGCATTGCTTTTCCACATGGGGAGCTGCTGACATGCAGCTCCCCGTGTGGAAAAACAATTCTGCTTTGCTTCATTGAAGCGAGAGCAGGTTTCCCTGCTCTCGCTTCAATGAAGCAAAGCAGTTTGCATTGACAGGGCGGGAGTCGCGCGGCTCCCGCCCTGTCATTGCAAACAGCAGTGTCCCGGGGGTGGGCACCCCGGGACACTGCAGGAGCCGGCCCTGGGGGGTGGCGGTCCCCAGGGCCATCACAGGCTCCAGGTGGGGGGCCGCGCTGCCCCCCTCCCAACATCTGCACAGCCCCGGGGAGGTGGTGGTCCCCGGGGGGCCATGGAGGCCCCCCACCCATTTAAAATACAAGCCCCAGTGGGTAGCGGTCCCCTGGGCTGCGGGGGGGCCGTGAGCCCCCGCAAATATTTTAGAAAAGCCCTGTGGGGTGGTGGTCCCCGGGGCTGGAGGGGCCTCCCTGGGCCCCCGCTATTAAATTTATGCATGCCCCCGGGACTTGGCCCACCCGGGGGCTAAATATAAACGAAGCGCGCATTTTGCCGATTTTCTTTTTAAAAAAATGCTTTTTTGGGCCCTGGGGGTCCTTGTGGGACCCCCTGAGCAGGCCTAGGGGGTCAGGGTGTTTCTACCCTGCCCCCTTTTCTTGTTTTGCGTGTTTCTTTTTCTCTTTTCTTGTGCCTCGGTTCTACCGAGTCACAAGCTGGCTGCCAACACTTCCTGGTTTGGAGTGTTGACAGCCAATTATAATGTAGCTCGTGATCGGGAAGGTCCGCGGATCCTCCGTGCCTCTAAATATCGGAACTTTTATTTTTGATTTTCTCAGCAACTACTGAACGGATTTACACCATTTTTAAAAAGCAGTACCTTTTGCCAAATTTGGGGTAAATCCGTTCAGTAGTTTCGGTTGTAGCCTTGCATAAAGTTTCCTATGGGAAATTGATTTTTTGACTCTTATTTTTTGAATTTCTCTGGAATTACTGAACGGATTTACACCATTTAAAAAAAAAAAAGGGCGCTTTCTGAACAAAGCACTACCTTTTTGCCAAATTTGGTGTAATTCCGTTCAGCAGTTCGGGCTGTAGCCGTGGCTAAAGTTTCCTATGGGAATTAACATGGAGAAAACAAATTTTGGGACCCCCCTTTTTTCTCGGCCCCCGCTTGCCGAATCACCCCGAAACTTTCAAGATAGGAGCGGACCGGGCCATAAGTTTTGAAAATTTCACGAAGATTCGTCAACCAGCGATAAAGTTATTGGGAAAAGAATGTTACGAATTTCCTATGGATAATAGGTCCTAACTATAACTATCTACTGGCGACCTATACATATATATATATATATATATATATATATATATATATATACACATATAAATATACATATAAATAAATATACATATAAATAAATATACATATATATATATATATATATATATATATATGGCTCATACTTACCTACAGCAGCCAACATAAGATTATTCGCAGGATTGTGAATAAGAATTGGCCTCTGGTACAACATGACCCCATATTAGGGACCAAATTAACCAGGTCTCCACAGATAACCTTTAGGAGAGCATGCTCTATGAGCAATTCTCTTGTTAAATGCAGTCCCGAGGTGAAAACTAATACCACCTGGCTTAACAGCAGCAAGGGTTTTATCAAATGCGCTGTATGTAAAGCTTGAAGGCATGGCATTAATAAAACTGAATATATCACTCCGTTCAGCAATAAACCCACCCAGATCAAAAAGAAGTTGACTTGCAAAACAGAATTTGCCGTATATGTGCTGGAGTGCCCATGTGGTCTGCGCTATGTGGGAGTACTAAATTACAGGTCCACAAACGCATACTCCAGCACATAAGGGCAATCAATAATGGAGATATGTCCTATCCGGTGGCACGCCACTTTGATGAAATTCATGCCAAAAGTTCGAAAGAGCTCAGATATTTTGTAATTGACACGGTCCTTCCACTTAGAAGGGTGGAGACCGGGAGGGCCTTTTACGCAAACTTGAGACTAGGTACATATTAGAATTAGATTGTAAGACACCAGTAGGTTTGAATAGCAGTGAAGATTTTTTCACACATTTATAAGTATAGGATACATGAATATTTCTAGGATTCCTACCCTAGCATCATAAATCACGATAGCATACTTAGCCGCTGCCTCATTTTAATTTTAATTAAAAAAAATTTTTTACAAATAGACAAAAAAATCTTTTTTATTTTCATAGGTTTTTAGGGTTTTATCTTTGCACATTTTTGCACGTGAGAATGTATGGTGTCAATTTTTGACACCTTTTTGCACATATGCACTGACACTTTACTTGTTGAGATAGAATTCCATTGCATTGGCCCACTTGGGCTTTATTGTTCCTTTATGACTTACTTTTAATATAAAGATGATCTAATGAAGCCAGTCCCCATTGCTATAATTAAGTTGAATATTTATTTTAGTAGGCATTTATCTTACTAAATATTATACGGTACTGTTTGCTATTGGTGGTAGTCAGGTAATTTTAACATACAATTACCCTTTTTATGAGCTAATCTTATGATGTATTTACATGTGTATTTATTTATTTATTTATACATATTTATATATTTATTGGAATTGCTCATTTGCACATGTCTGGCTCATTTGACCCTGATCTCCTATTGTCTCAGGCTAATTGTAAATTTCTCCCATAAAAAAAAGGAAGACATTTTATTTCAACTCTTCTATGTTTTTGGTGAATTGCAGTCTTGCACTCTAGGCACTGTTACTTTAAAAACTCAATCATGCTCCCCATTCGTGTCATGTGATCAAGGCCCCACGAGGGCTGAAACGCGTAATGGCGGTGGTGCAGGGGTTTGAACACCAATAAACAACTTTGCACTGCAACTGGGTTCGCTTCGTCTTTGCTGATTGATCAAGCGTGGAAAAGACGTTTCCTGTTTTATATATAAATATATATATATAAATATATATAAATATAAATATAAATATATATAAATATATATATATATATATATATAAATAAATATATATATATATAAATATGAACAGCGGCAGGATGTTGGGTGTTAAAGACTGGCAGTATGGTGCTTGGGCCAACGGTGCATGCGAGGAGAAGAGAAGCGCCACCCACATGGGATAAAAGGTACTTACCTGAGGCGCTCGCACCCACGAACCCGGAGTGCAGGGATCGGGGTTTCTGCCACGCCCACCCTTGGGTCTCCGCCAATCGTAGCAAAGCTAGCCCCTTTAAAAACTTGGACAATGGAGACACTAGTTGTTCATTAAGCATCTGATGAAGTCACTTACGACGAAACGCGTCATGCTTGTCTGAATAAAGCTACCAGTCTTTTTACGCCTGTGTGTGCTCGGATCCTTTCTATGAGGAAGGTCTCTGGTTTTGATATATAAATATATATATATATATATATATATATATATATATATATATATATATATATAAGCAAGAACGAGTAACTCCTTCGGAGATTGTAGCCCTTGGAGGGGTGGCGCGATGCCGGCGGAGTGGGCCGGTATAACAATATACACAACGAACGGAAACTTCAAAGTAAATGGAAAAATGAGATCTGACTTATTGACAAACCATAATCAAGTAGAAGAAGAAGATGTGACTCGTTTAATCTTAGACTTCAATGTGGAAAACAAAAGTATAAGATCTATCATTAAAAAACATTGGAGTATCTTAATGCTTGATGAATCATTAAAAAGACATTACCAATAACTCCAAAGATTGCGTTCAGAAAGACAGCTTCATTGGGTGATCTTTTAACACACAGCCACTTGCAAACATCAAATAATGAGAAAGGGAGTAGGACTTGGTTAACAACACCTGGTTTTTGGAAATGTTCCAAATGTAAGGCTTGTGAACATGGACATAATACATTAACATATGAATTGCAAAATGGAAAAAAGGAGAGGATTATTGAACATATCACATGCGAATCGAAATATGTGGTGTATGTTTTAGAATGTCCATGTAAAAAACTCTACGTTGGGAGTACTATCAATAAATTAAAACTTCGCATATTACAACATCTAAGGGCTATAAAAAACAAAGATCTCTCATATCCAATGGCAAAACATTTTTCAGAAAAACATTTGGGCAACAACTCAGAATTAAAGTATTTCGGTGCCAAGATGATAAAACAAAATGAAAGAGGAGGAGACAGAACCCTGGACCTAAGAAGAGCAGAATTGAGGTTCATCTTGGCACTTGGAACAGAGAGTCCATTTGGGCACAATTTGGATGCTGAGTTACATGTCCATCTGTAATGATGCAAGATGAATTAACAGCATAACTTTTTGGATTATGGAACTGAATAAGTTATATCAGTTAACCAACGAACCCATGTAGACCTACATGATAGAGCACCATCAAGTGAAGACATAATGGGAGTATGAACTAATGAGTTATAATTGTGAGATGGTACCATTGAGGAAAAAGGGATGTAATTGAGGGATACTAGAAACAAGTAGCGGAAGAGATGAAGGAAACACTGGAATATATGTGGTACATGTGGAAGCATGGTATTGGTATGATTACAATAAGAGGAATAGGAGTATTTATTGATTAGACCCCACATGAGACATGAAATCTGTAGTGATTTTATTGACACAAATTACTTAATAGATATGGTTCAGGGAATATAATTTTAGGAAAATGACCTCCCTTTTTCTAAAGTAAATTTGCACAAATGCATTTGTCACTTTATTTCCTCAATCTGAGATTCATCTCAGAAGAATCAAGATTCTTGAAGGAAAATGGTTTGAAATTTAATCTTTGCACTGCAAATTTTTGCACATTGCGTATTTGCACTTTGTACTTTGCACAATGCACGTGTCACTTTCCCTTATTCATCAGAACCATGACTTGCAGGGGTTTTTCATATATATTTTTAAATATTTATAAGATATGTGGAGGTTTTTACATTCTGATTTTCTAATTGTCTTAATGCATCTCCCTTATCTTTAATCAACTCCACTCTTCCTCGTTTTTCAATATATTGAATTTGTTCATTCCCTTTTTAAAAAAATGTACTTTACAGAAATAGAATGTTCATATTTTACTGAATGTGCTTTTAACATGTACTTTATGATGTGTTTATATATGCCTTTATCTTTCAAATCTGATGAAATCTTCCCGTCCGTCCCAATATTTCCTTTGTTATACTCCCTGTTCACATTATCTTCATCTCTTCCCTTGATGTGGTTGTTTTTATTGGATTTCTGTTGATTGGAACTTCTTATTTAAGTTAAGATACTTCATCATGATTATTATAATTAAGAAATCAGAAAGAAAGATGGAAACAGTTAAAAGCCGACATGAATATTTATAAACTGGGGTTAACTGTCTAGTCTGTTTTTAATGGAAACAAACAAGGGATTTATGCACAGTGTCACTTTAAATGGACAGTTTAGACGGCAGGACTCTATGGTCCAGTTGAAGGCATTCGCCGAAACGCGTTGACCGTCCTTTGCACGTTTGCACAAATGGTGTGATCAAGAAAAAAGAAAATAAAATACCTTTAAGTACCTAGTTGTGGATTTCCTCTGTGCCGTGGAGACTCTGGTTCGTGTACCTTGGACCGTGTTGGGTTTTTGCTGTCGATATTGGTGCAGTGGCTGATCTGCACACCACGAGCACTCCACCGTTGAAGTGAAGCGGATCCGTGCCGTTGACTCAGCCCCGTTTTGAGTGACGGATTATTTGGACCGACGCTTCTGTCACAGCAACTAAAGAAGACAGTTCACGCGGAACGAAGCGGAAGCTGCAAGCTGCTGCGGCGAGAGCTGGGCGGTGAGTACGGGGGAGTGGGGGAGGCATTGTGGGCCCGCCTGCCAAGCTGCTGGTGCGGCAGGGCAGACGAATCCCATAGCTGATTCCGTTCCTCTGGAAAGCCGCTGCAGCGAGTAGCCGCTCCGGGAGACTGTAGCGGTTAGAGTTCAAAACCGCTTCCCGCGCTACGTTCCGCGTATGTTTGTAACAAACAGTGACATGTTGTGGTGGGCCAGTATACTTCCAAATAATCAAGTATACTAAGGAGAGGAAGTCACTCGAAAAGTTATATTTACTTTCGGGAAAAAGAAAAATAAGTTAAAAATTAAAACACACCAAGTACGAACTGCTTATAGAAACGATTAACCCCAGTGATTGAATAATATATCAAGAGAAATGGCTGAAAGAAGTTCCAATCGAGCACAGAGAGCCAATGAATTACTTGATGATAACATGGCAACTAAGGACTCACAGGTTTCTGGTAGTATGCATTTAGAAGGAAGGAGAAAAACGATTCAAAACCTTATTAAGGAACTACAACAAGCGAGAATTGTAGAGATCAATAAATGGTGGGAAAAGACTACTTTAGAAAAATATATTGAATTCAAAAGGGTACCAAGAGGCCTGCGAATTTTAATTATGCCCTTATTAAATGATCTGGACATGGATTTGATTAAGCAGTGGCAAATGGATACAAATGAATGCTCATTGAAGCTCATGAGAACATTAATCATACATGCTGAACGCAAACTTGAAGGGATACTGGAAAGAATAAAAGATTTGGAGGGGGAACTGGAGAAATTCCCAAATAATGATGAGAAAAAAGATCTTATGGAGACAATGGAAAAAAAGATTCTCAAACATGAGATTGACGTGGAGAAACGGAAGGCCAGTAAATTTAATCGTGATCGCATTGACTATGCTAATGGTAGAATATATACATTCGCGAGGAAGTATGATTCGTTGAGGAACAGAGCAGCAATGGATAGATGTGTCAGTTATGATACACAAGGCACGAATGATAGCTCTGATTTAAGCTCTGCAGATGAAGAAATCAACATATCGAAATTGGATTTTTGTGGGGAAATGAGACTGGCCCAAATGGAAACGCGACAGCGAGGACGAGTCAGAGGAACAACATGGGGGAGGGAAGAGGGCAAAACCCACCCCAATCAGACGGAGAAGGAGCAAGGTCCAAAAGAGGAGGAGACAAGAAAAAGCCAAAATAAAAAGATGGAACACCAAAAGATCTGGTGATAAATATCTCTAAGATGATTTTAAATGCTGATCATAAAAGCCTCCTAAATAAATGACTTACCTTTTGCCCTCATACCAACATGGACCTTCCAAATTTTCGCATTGATTTGTATAAATTCTGTCGCAAAGCTAAATTAAAGAAATATTTTGAAGAAAGACCAGCCAGAACAGAAAGTATAAATTTGACAACAATGGAAATTTCCCCACTGAACCAATATGATTTACCAACTTTAAGAACTCTGTCAAAACTAAAGACAAACATCTCAGAAGCTGGCCCATCTTCCATTCCAACAATAGAAAAAGACATAGTGTTCTGCCAGAGAGAAGGTATTATCACCCACAAGAGTGGAGAAAGTGGATTAAGATCTCAGTCAAAATTCTGCCCACAGCTACCTCCAGGCAATAAAATTGATTTGTTCCAAGAAATTGTCGTAGAAGAGATAAATCAATTATCGATGATGAAAAGAAGTAACAAAAGATCATGGAATTTGACACATAATGAACAAAAGGCATTGAAAGATCTAAAGGAAAATCAGACAATTGTTATAAAAGCCGCAGATAAAGGCGGAAATATTGTCATACAAGATCGTGAACAATATATCTCCGAAGCATATAGACAATTGAGGAAACAAGAACATTATCAAAGGCTGGAGAAGAACCCAATGGAGCAATGGACTAAAGAATATCATGCACAATTGCTCCCTTGGAAAGAAAGGGGACTAATAGACTTTGAGGAGTATATGTATCTTAAGGTGGAGAATCCAATCACATCAACTATATATTTTCTGCCTAAAGTGCATAAATCACTTGTTAATCCCCCTGGGAGGCCCATAGTGAGTTCTATGGGGTCACTATTGGAGAAGACTTCCCATTATATAGATGTGTTTTTAATGGAATTTGTGACATCTCTTCCCTCGTATTTGAAGGACACTACGGCATTGCACGTATATATATGTGCAAAGGAGAACAGTCGCTCGCACACTCAGAAAGATAAGGCTGAATATGACATTAGCTTCGATAAGGCGGCCTCCACCGAGTTTAGACCCAAGTCTACCTTTTTACCAATGATGCCACATGACAATATCGACACATTCCAAGATATTGTCTCTGAACAACTGTTGAAATATAAACAGAAAGTATGGTTTAAAAAAACTGCACCCATGATATACAACATGACTGTGGCACAAAAAAATGCAATCACTAACCTAGCCACTGACAGCACAATCGTAGTGAGGCCTGCAGACAAAGAGGGAAATGTGGTCATCATGACCAGAGAAATGTATATATCAGAGGCGAATCGCCAGTTAAATAACCCCTTTTTTTACTCCATCACCAACAGAAACGAGTACAGTAAAAGTTTCACGACAATATGGAATAATCTTTCTGAGTGGCGAGAGAGAGGGTTACTAGAGTGGGAAGAATATTGCTTTCTAAAAAAATATTTTCCCAAACTGCCTGTACTCTACCTCCTCCCCAAGATCCACAAGGACATGACCAACCCCCGGGGCGACCTATAGTCTCTTCTAGAAGGAGTGCCCTGGAGAACGTATCGAGATATGTAGACCATTTCCTTAAAGATCAGGTGGTCCTTCTTCCCTCGTATGTGAGAGATACGAAAGATTTTCTCACCAAAATACAGGGTGTGGTCTGGCAGGAAGGATACATACTAATAACTATGGACGTGAGCTCTTTGTACACCATCATCGAGCACGAGGCAGGGGTTTCAGCATGTCAGAAATACTTATTCAAGAGACCCATCAAGTTTTTGTAACATACCAACATGATCATTGCCATGATTAGGTTTTGCCTCAATAACAACTTCTTCCTTTTCAATGGCAATATATACAGACAAACCCTCAGCACGGCCACAGGAACGTGCTTCGCGCAGAGTTTCGCGAACCTGTTCCTAGGGGCGTGGGAGGAGGAGCTCAGGCAAGACATCACTTTCAAAAGTGACTTTGACAAAGTAGCGTTATGGCTGAGGTACATCGATGACCTCTTCATAATTTGGAGGGCACGACCAGTGAAGCGGAAGAATTCATACACAGACTGAACAATAATAATCTCAACCTTGTACTGACCAGCAATATCAGCAAGAGCACGGTTGAATTCCTGGACATCAAGGTTGAGATTATCAACAATATCCTACATACTCGACTATTCAGGAAAGCCACAGCAGGCAACAGCCTGCTACATGCCCTGAGCAGTCATCCCGACTGGCTCAAATGGAGCATTCCTTATGGAGAATTATTAAGAGCTAAGCGCAACTGTAGCTCTGATGACGCTTTCTCCAAGGAACAAGACATCATGCTCACCAGATTTTGGGAGAGAGGTTATCCTGGTTGGGTACTGCGCAGGGCAACTGAGAAGGTCAAGAACATCAGTAGGGAGACCATCCTCAACACCAATGACAGAGTAGATGAAAGTGAGAACACTACGAGAGTTATCCTGACTTACAATGGTGGTTCCAAAGAAGTACAACGCATCTTAGCTAAAAACTGGGAATTCCTTAAGAAAGATCCCATTATAGGTTCCACCATGACTCCCAGACCACCTACAGGAAGGGACGTAGTATGAGGGACATTCTAGTACACAGCGACATCACCCAAAAATAAGACAGGAGTCTTAACTTACAGGGATTCTTCCCTTGCGGACACTTCAAGGCGTGCCGCGGCAGTCGCATGCGGAAAGAATACCTCAATCCCAACAGTAACAAAATCATACCTATCCGACAGTTCCTCACCTGTAGCTCCTCTTTCATCATTTATGCCTTGGAATGCCCGTGCAACCTCTGTTACATTGGTAGTACAACGCACATGGCAAAGAAACGTGTCCTGGAACACATGAGGGCAATAGCAAAGAAAGATACACATTACCCCATAGCCAGACACTTTGAGACACATCACTACTCAGACAATACCAAATTACAGTTTTTTGTCCTTGAACAAATAGGGAGCAACCCCAGGGGTGGGAACCGAGAACTCCAATTAAGAAAACAGGAATCCAGATACATCATTGAGCTAGGAACTCGTCATCCCAAGGGACACAATATGGACGAAGAAATAGCAATACATCTCCATGATGAATAGTGGGTCAGTACATGCCGAGCCAACTACGGTTTCTGTTGATTTCTACTTACTGTATTGTAATTCTATGCATTTTAATGATCTGCTGCCTTTCATAACATTCTAACTGTCGATCCTTTTCTCTTCATTTACAGGAGGAAAGGAAGGGACACACCGGATGGAACAGATAGAACGGGTCCCTACCCTTTTCTTCATGGTATCATTCTCCTGGAATGGCCATATGCCGCAGATAAGAATTATCTTTTTGAATTTCTCTATTTAGATTTTGCATTTTTCACTTGATTTTCGTCATACACTGTATATACACGCTGTCACTTAGGTTTTCCATACCTCGACATACTCATTGATTTTGTACCCACTAGGGGCGGATATGCAATGTGAGATATGCAATGTGAACTATGTTTCCATTCCTGTAACCATCAACCATGAATGCATTATAGATGTTTGATGTCCGCGCAATAACCCACTCGGGGCTTACAGGCAATGGACAGGCTTTACTTTCATGCATACTGATGATCAGATACACCATACATGCACAGCCACTACAAAATGGCGACCATGGCCGGACGATTATAGATCGTGGGGACAGGCACACCCAACATACTTTGCTTTATTTTATTAGGTATTGAGGATGCATACATCTTGTCAACATATATGACATTGTTCACACAGGTCATGAAATTGTCAGATATACTTAATATGCTTATACGAGTAATGATATGTAACACGTTACAAGATGGCGAATGGTATCATGGGTGATTCGCCCATAGCCAAAGAAGTTCTTTGTCAATTTCTGTCTATCAGTATGTAACGAGGCTTTCACTTCGTGCACTTTGTGTGATCAAGCCGCAAGGCGAAACGCGTCACGTTGATTTATGATGGAATAAATCTCTGTTTTCCCGATCCTGCCTTATCTTTCTGAGTGTGCGAGCGACTGTTCTCCATTGCACATATTTGGATTATCGGCTGCTCCGCCGACTCTCGCGCCACCTTCCAAGGGACTCCGGCTTCCAGCAGGAGCGTTTTTCTCGATTGGATATATATATATATATATATATATATATATATATATATATATATATATATATATATATATATATATATATATATATATATATCTCCATCCACAAGTCTCTGCAAAGGGGGGCCCCCGACCCTAGCAGGGTGGCCTCAGCTACACAGGCCATCGTTGATTTCAAGAAAAAGCAGAGTCCTGAGTGCGGAAGGAAATGCTGCTTTAATAGTGACACACAGCAACTCATTACTTTCCAGACGCGTTTCGGCAGTTTAATTAGCCTTAATCATTGGTGAGCAAAAATGAAAGAAGGACTGCATCGAACTGTTCTATTATTCCTTCATTTCCCAGAGTGCATCATTATAATCAGGTAAGTTCGATTTCCATTTAAACAATGTGATCATAATTCATAGTTATTACTTATTGCAGTCCATTATGTTATACCTTAGTGGCTTTTTGCTCCAAGTGTTGCCATGTATATATATATATATACACACACATATTATACATATATACATATATATATATATATATATATATATATATATATATATTTAAAATGGGATTTCTCTGGTTTTGTATGAGTGAAATGTCAGCCTAACTATAACGTTCCTGTAACCTGTGGGTTTTTTTTCAGTAAATATATATATATATATATATATATATTTAAAATCGGATCCAAAGAAATTGACAGATTACAGTAAATGTGTACTTTGGTACTTTTTCGGTCAAAAGTAGTCTACATTTTATATTACCTCACAATAAGACACTTGCTGTTGAGATCACTGTTTTAAGCAATTTTCTAAGTATAACATTGATGAGATATCTATGAAGGTTAATGCACTTGCTGAACAGATCTGTGTACAATCTAGTTACAGGTTTCATTTATCATAAAATAGCATACACTTCTCACCAGATCTTGCTCCAACACTACCAGTAGAGAACATGACCCCCCGCAAGCTGTTTACACCTTGATAAGTATGCTGCGTTGTATACCGAATTGTGACCCAAATGCATTATTGTGCATTCATTGTATTCTTCATTTTAAATACACAATAAAAGATTTTTTTTTAAATCGCATTAAGATTAAGGGTTAATATGCCTGTTGCAAAGCACAGTGTGTGAGATGCAGGTATGTATTCTTGTGTGATAGCTTTGTGTTTTACGTTGACACCTCAGTGGGTTACTACTTTTTTGTGTGGTGATCCTTGTATTAGTAAGTGCATCCTAATATTGACTCAGAAAGATGCATCTGACATTCTAATAAAGCTTACATATGTCTTGGTTTGGAAAAATCAAACATCACCCCAAATTGTAGATGGGTCAAACATCTTCCCCCTCTGCCATCAAACATCTACCCTAGTTTACCTCTTGAGTACTTATGAAGTGACAAGCTCTGATAGATCTGCCAGCCGCCGGGTGGTCTTCCCCCAAACATTTTGCTTTCCTCCTCCATGGACTCTGCACACTTTACCTCTGCTAACCAGTGCTAAAGTGCATGTGCTCACTCCTTAAAGCATGGTCACATTGGCTTATCCCCAATTGGCATATTTAATATCCTTTTAAGTCCCTAGTAAAGTGGTACTACCTTTGCTCAGGGTCTGTACATGTAATGCTACTCGTAGGCCTACAGCACTGATTGTGACACCCACTTAAGTAGCCCTCTGAACATGTCTAAGGCCTGTCATCACAGAATCCTTGGGGAGAGGATGTAGCCTTACGGCTAGAGCCGTCGACCTCGAAGCTGGGGAACCTGGTTCGAGTCTCAGCAACGACGCTCAACATCCTGTTATTCTGGGCAAATCACTTAATCTCCCCGTGCCTAACAAAAATGAATGTGTCCATCTGTAACGAAACTGGTGCTCATGTAAAGCGCTCGGATACCCGATGTCTCGGGTGTAGTTTGCGCTATATAAAACTTTTTTACAAATGTGTATGCTCATTTAAACTGCCATTTGAACCTGGGAAAATAAACCGTTTTTCTACGCCCAAACCTTAATGTTTAATACATATAAGACACCCCCAGGGTAGACCTTGGACGGCCCAGAGGGCTGGGTGCAGTGTTTACATGTCCTGGTAGTCAAAAATTCTTAAATTCATTTTTCACTACTGCAAGGCATACCTCTTCCACAGGATAGCATTGGTGTTACTTTATTATATTTAATAAGCTGTAACTTCCAAATGGGAGCAGGTTACCAGTTCGTGTTTGGTGGCTTTGGAATTGTATTGAAAAATCCTAACTTATGATGAAGTCAGATTTTAGGTTACAATTTTGAAAATACCACTTTTGGAAAGTTGGCATTTTCATGCCTTAGCCATTTAGTGCCTGTAACATTTCTCTTGGTCACATGACTGGGTGTAGCTGAAAGATGGGCTTTGTGTGTTCCTCCTAGACAACCACACACAATAGAGAGCGGAGGTGTGCCTAGATGGGCCATCAATGGCAGGAAGGGCGGGTGGAGGTGGACCCAGCCCTAGTTACACTTGAATAGGCCATGTCCTGTCTCCACACAAAGGGCTGTATACCCCCTGTAGTTAGTCTGGAGCTAAGGCAGGGAAGGCAGGATCACTAAGGACTTCAAAGGGAAACCTCTAGAAGCTTCTACCCACTTCAAAGGCACAGCTCATATAAATACTGGGCCTCAGACACCAACTCTTCAGTACACTTCTTGACCTGTGGATACTCTGCCAGAAAGAAGGACTACTGCCCTGCTGTGCTGACCTGCTGTCATCTTGCCTGAGTGAGAAGGACTGGATCTGCATCCGTTGAACCCAGGACCCCAAAGTGACTGAATGGGCTAGGTGGCGGTCATCCTGACTTGGGCTTCAGGGACAGAAGCCTCCAGTAATCTTGAACTCAGCGCCTGGACTGTGCCATTTGTGAGTCTACCCTGCCAAGTGGTGCCACCTGAGTCCTGGACCCTTTTAAGTGGGCCTAAGGTGCTCTGCCAGGCTTTATGAATCCAATGGAATGGATGTATCTCCTCTGCTTCTAAGTGCAACTCCGAGCAGAACCGATGTTTGCCACTGCTGCGTGGATCAGTACCGCGACAAAGAGCTGCATTGTGTCTCAGCCCATTGACGCATCGGAACTACCAATTTTTGATGCATTTTGGTGCAGGGCTTCCCATCACTCATCAACGGCAGCCTCGAATACAATGCCGAGTGGAGCATCGCAGCCTCTTAGCTCTGCAGAACCGATGCATTGCCCCGACTGTGCAACGCTTCCTTGAAGATGTAGTTTGCATGCAAGCCTTCATCAATGGGATCGTCGTCAACGACTGCGCAGGACCTTGCACCGCAGCCTTGCTGCACCTCAGAACTGACGCATCCCTTCAGCTGGGCGATGCATCTTTGACTCAGAACCACACAATGCTGTGCAGACCAGGATTTAAGGTACTTTTTTAAGTAGGCCTAACTGGGTCCCTGTAGCCGGCCCATGCTCCATCGTGGTTGGCCTGAACTTGTGACTTTGTCCCAGTCTGGCGCAACCAGGTATCCACAGTTGGCGCTTATTGACTTTTGATGCTATTTTTGCTGAAATCTTAAAACCTGCATATCTCTGGTTCTGTTGATTGGATTTTTTTTTATTTGATCTTCTATTATTTATAAAAAATTACTCTACTTTTCTAAACTGGTGTGGGTTCCGTTTGTTAAGTGTTTTCACTCTGTTACTGATTAAAGTGTTGCACAAATACTTTACACATTGCCTTTGAGGTAAGCCTGACTGCTGTGTGCAATATATCCAAGGGTTGAGCACAGGTAAATTTAGGGTTTGCTTGTGACGTGACCCTGTGAAGAATTATGGTTGCTGCTTGAGAAGGGTTTCACCCCAACTCATTCAGTAACCCAATTTCTTACAATTTCTTACAAGCTCCTTCTAGGGTGCTTTACAAACAACTGCATGAAAAATCAATGGCATCAGAAGTGGGATTGAAAAAGATGTTTTTTAAAGTGAATTCAAACGTGAACTGTCCTCTGTTACATTACTATCAGAATTTCATCTAGTTGACATTGAGACTCTAAACATTTTTTGAGAATGAAATCTGGTCCTCGGCTAGACCTTTGCCCTTCCACATTGAGAAAGCAAGTATGGTCAGCCGCCTAATGACTTCACTGAAGTCCTCTCTCAATCAAGGCACCTGTTGGACCTGGCCCTCTTTGTATGGTCACTCCCAAACTTTTTGCTTTTATCCCTTATGTTTTCTTAATTCGGTTTTGTTGGCGTTAGGACTCCCAACTTTCCTACTTCCAAACAGTGTTTAAATGCTTGTGATTTCTCCTTAAAACATGATACATCTGATTGGTACATTTAATTTATTTCTAAGTCCCTAGAATATGCACGGCCGGACTGGGAACCGAAACCGGCCCTGGCAAATAGCTCGGCCGGTCCCCCAGGGGGGAGGAGGGCGGCCGAGCTGTTTGCCAGGGTCGGTTTTGGCCGCTTTTGTTACAGGGGGCCGATATTGCAGCTATGCTGCAAAGCCGGCCCGGTAACAAAACCGTCCCCCCCAGGTGTCCAAAACCGACCCCCACCCTGGCGGGCCACCGGGGAAACGCCTGGTGCCCACTACGGCCAGTCCGGCCCCGAGTATATGGTACTACTTGTACCAATGACCTGTAAATTAAGGGGCATATTTATCAAAGGTTTTGCGTCATCCTAGAGCCACGCAAGGGGACACAGGGTGATGCAAAACCTAGACTGAGATTTACGAAGCCAAGCAAGGTCAGCTTGCATGACCCTGAGTGACTTGGTAAATCTGGAGTAACGCAAAGCAGCGCAAGTCGCTGTCTTGCATTGCTCTTTCCCAGGGAGGCATTCCGTGGGTGGAGCATGGGTGTTCTTGCACACCCGCCCATGAATCTGGCTGCCTTCGCAGATTTACCATGATGGTTACCATGAGTGGTAGGCCTGGAAATGTGTCAAAATCCAGGGGAGGCATAATAAGGAGAAATATCAATATTTCTTGTTGTTTGTTCCTCTTTCAATGTGTGCTGCAGAATGCAGCACACGTAAAAAAGAGGGAAAAGCCTCAAAGTATTGTTTTTGTGCAGGAAGATGTCCCCTCCTGCACAAAAACAATCTTGCTTGCTGCGCAGGCCCCTTTGCACCATGGTGCAAGGGTATCTGCATTTGCGCTAGGCAGACACAAGTGCACCAGCGCAAGGAAAGAACAGGAATGCGCAATATAATGTTAAATATGGTGCATTCCTGCTGACTACCTGTCACGCAGCACTGCAAGGTGTCTTGCTACACTGTGTTGCGTGAACTTTTGAGAAGTCTGACCCGAGATGCTATTAGTGGGCCTGCAGCACTCATTGTGCCACCCACTAAAGTAGTACTTTAAAACACATCTCAAGCCTGCCATTGCAGTTTTAAACTGCCAATCCGACCTGACAAAATAAACATTTTGCCAGGCCTAAACCTTCTTTTTTAATACATAGGGCATGGTGCATTGTAAATAAAAAGTAGGGCATATGTTTTTAAGTTTGCATGTCCTGGTAGTGAAAAACTCTTAAATTAATTTTTCACTACTGTTAGGACTGTATCTCATTGGATAACATTGTGTTACTGTATTACATTTATAATGTGCTAACTTTTGATTGTGAACAGGTAAGGATGTCAAATTTGGACTCAAAAGAATTGTAACTTAAAATCCTCTTTAATGGTAAAGTTTGATTTTAAGTTGAAATTCAGAGACTGCCACTTTTAGAAAGATGGCATTTTCTTGTCCTGACCATTTGGTGCCTTCTGCCAGTGTTCTGGGTCACAAGACTGCAAGTAGTTTAGCTGTTTGGCTTTGTATATTCTTCCGAGTTAGACATAAGGGGAGTAGGTGCTGGCAGGTTGTGCCATGCTGCCAGGGATAGCTGGGGGTGGAGCTGTTTCCTGTCCCACCTACACTTCAATAGGGCTGCCTCCAGCATACACACACAATGAAACCTGACACTATTCTTTTTCACCCCAGAATTCTTAGAACCTTAGAACCAAATGGGGGGGGTAGCATATGAAATGCCTCCACTTCAAAGGTCGGCACCAGGTATGACTATTGGAACCTCGGATCATCTTTTCAGTACCTTTCTGAACCTGTGGAAGACTTCAGAAGGATTTCGTGGACCTCCAGAGTACTGCCCTGCTGCTTGAGGCCTGCCTTGGTCCCCAGAGGACTGCCATGCTGCTACCAAAGGACTGCACTGCTGGTTGAGACGCGACTTACTTGCTTCCCAGAAGATTGCACTGCTTCTTGAGCCCAACCTTTCTGCTAGAAGAGAACTGGACCATCTCCGTGAAAGCAGGACCACCAGATGTGACTCTACGGGCTAATTGGCTGGCCTCCTGGGTGAGCTACAGGGGCATAACAAGCTCCAGAGACCTTGAACCCTGCACCTGGTCACTCTGCTAGAGTGAGTCCTAACAGCCTCCAAATGCTGCCCCCCCATCCTGCACCTTTGGAAGTGGTGTTAGAGGTGCTGCTCCCACCTACCCTTAAATCTTTGGACTTCGAAAAACTTTCACCAAAAAATGCCAGAAGAACCAACAGAAGACTGGAATCTACCTGCCATTCGATCCGCCCATGGTGCATTGCCAGTCGGTTTGACTTTGCAGTAGCTCCCGCTAAGTTCTTCACCACAGCAGCAAATCCTGTTCACCGGGACCGCTCAGTGATGGCATCTGGGCTTGTGGAGTGTGCTTTGGCTACATCTTGTAGCTCTGTCCCGCTGGAGGTTTTCAACTCCCAAAAAGTTGTCTAAGCTGAAAGGAAAAAGTCTTCACCGGGCTCAATGCCGATCAGCTCCCCGTCAACAATGACAAACTCCTCGGCCTGGAAATTCAGCCTTTTCTGCTCAGTGCTTTTTCCTGCCATTGTCATTTGCTTCACCAAGACTTCGTCCAGCACTCCCCATCGATGACGAATCCTCTTTGGGCACAGCCTGCTGCCTTGCCCCACTGAACTCTACCTTTTCCTTCTTCTTTTCTTCAAACTTTCTTCTCAGTCCAAAGGAAAGCCAAGACTAGGCCCAATCCACCTTGTGTATCTGACCTGTGCTCCATTGCAGTAAACCTTCTTACCCGTCTTTTGTACACCATTCAAAACCTTCCACTCCACCTCCCTCGCAGCTGTTTCCGCGACTTGGATGGGGTAAATATGACCTTCCTTTGGGGTGGTTCGAGATCGCGTCTGGCCCTCACAACCTGTCAATGGGCCACATATGAAGGGGGTATGGGGATGACGAATCCCTTTTTATACTACTTAGCCACCCGCCTTCTGGTGATCCATGACTGGTTCAACGGCGGGTGGTCAGATCCAACTTATTGACTGGAACTGGAGAGCCTTGGATTCTCTCAAGTCCAGGCCATGCTTTATGGGGCCCCAATTCCTCACGCTCTACCAATAGTTACCCGTGCAGTTCTCCTGGCATGGCTCTCCGCGCTGCAACACATTCACTGGGACGCTAAACTCTCAATACAAACACCGCTGTGGCACGGCACTTGGCTGCGAGAGGTTGCGACATAACAGGCTTCCAGAATTGGGATTTGATAGGTATAACGAGCCTGGGAGACATATGGAAGGGAGAGCACCTGTCCTCCTTTGGGGACCTACAACAGGCATACTTCTTACACTCCTCCCAATTCTTCTGATACCTTCAGCTGCGACACGCCCTAGCCCTCCACATCCCTGACCGCACGGCAATCCCCGAATTTAGCCTACTTGAGGCCAAGCTTCTCCTGGGGAACTTGGGAAAGGGGGGAATATCCCAAATTTATTGATCCCTGATAAACAATACCCCATCCACGCTAGAAACCTCTCAGAGCCCGCTGGTATCGCTGGATAGGTACTCTGGAGGAGGAAGATTGGAGAGACGTTCTGATGGCCTGTAGGACACTCACTATATGAGTCAGGCTCCGCCTCATTCAAATCTGTTATCTTCACTGATATCTTCACTGCGCACATCTTACCCCGGTGCGGCTCCACAAAGCAGGTTTCCTCCCAACTGAAAGGGAAGGATTCTTTTGTGGCTGCCACACCCCTCCGCTTACCGACTCCAGAGAGCCTGACCCCTGTGCTGTTCGTTCACTTGGAAAGAAGAAACCACGGTATAAAACAGTGACTTTTTATTCAAACAGTTCAAAGCATAAAAGCACTTCAATTTAAATGTTGCCCACCACACATGAGCAGAATGAAAAATAAATGCATCGACAATGTTCAAACTCAGTTGCTCAAAGAAGCAAACATATGACTAAAATATTGTGCTATAAGCAGCTGCCCAAGGAGCAACCCTAACTTTACAGAGGATGGATAGGCTAGTGCCTAGAAGACAAACCTTTTCTTAAGAAAGCAACACCATTCAAAACTACGCAATTTAAACTAAGATAAATGCAATGGCTTGGGTTAGGATGAGCTGAATTAGATAGACTGTCAAAGCCAAAAGGCTAAATTATTAAAAAGACTGAATAAGCTAATAGTGAATTAATCAAATAGGCTGACAGAGCCAAGAGGCTATGCCATCAGATGGGCTGTCAAAGCCAATAGGCAAAATTATCACAAAAGAGTATTACCACCTTGGAAGTTGAAGCACTAGGCCCAGTCACCAACGGACGATCGCACGGGAAGCCCTCCAGATGCAGTCAAGGTCTGATGCAATGGAAGAGTTCGAAGCTCTAGTCCGGGTGGGCTCTTTTATATAGTTGAATGCAGAACTTTATTATTGAATGCAGAACTCACGCCTACGTGTGCACGAGGCTTGACACGAGATCTGACGCAGGCCACTTGACCACCTGCTTTACTGGAAAATTTTATATGAGAAGTGGTATCATGATGAAACAGAACTGGTTGGCAGGCGGTCAGAGTTCTCTGACCGCAAAAAGTAAACAAAAGATAACTTTCACCGTGAAAAATGCTTAGAATTAATATTAAATGCATTAATTTCTTGGTCAAGTTCCTGCCTCAAGTTCCAGTTTAGCAAGCGCGGAAAGTCCCATAGCTAAGAATATCACTAATCTTGCATGTGACACTGCCAGATGTTCAGACAGCCCGTCACATGGGTGGGGGCCACCCTTATTCTTGCAACTGTGGCAAGTTACAAGAGAGGGCTAAGGTCGTATCTGGGTGAAGGGGACAGATCTCTGCTAACAGATCAGTGAGGCCTATGAGGTCTGTTCCATTAGAATTATTATAAATGAGAGCAAGAGTCACTTTCATTTGGGCCTACACTTTTGTATCTAGGAAGGTATGCTTGGGCCTATGTAAGATATGGTTTATCTAAGGAGCTGGGCTTGGCCTACATAGGATGTGCTATCAGGACAAGGGAAAGTGGACAATTTAAGACATTCTATCTGAGCCTGCCCGGTAGGACCTATCTAGGAGTATCATGTTTGGTGGGTAGTGCAAAATCATTAATGGGTTTCTTGTTAGATGGTAGTACGGGACTTTCGGGACCCTCCATCATCTCCCTGCTCTTGTTCAATTTTGAACACATTCCGGATAGAATATTGTGAAGGACTCTCAAGAATCGGGTGCATGCTGGGTGGGTCATTAACGTTGGGGCACGCAGCCGGAAGTTGCAAATCTGATGGTAGGGTAACATATTCTCCATCATCATGGCTCACTAACTGGTCATACAGGTGAGCGTCATGCTCCTCCTTCAAAGTGTACCTCTGCGGTGGAACTGGTGGAGCTAAGGGCGTCTCGGGAGAAGCATCAGGGGCACCTTGTTCTATGAGTTGTATGTGAACCTGTCCACCCCCATCCCCAGGGGCACGGTGCATGCCCTGATAGTCTGCATTGCTGTAAATTTCTGTTTTAACGTAATTTATCCCAACTGCCTTGACGGTACATCTACTGAGGCACCTCATTAGTACCTGTACACCGCAACACATTAGTATGACAACACAACAAATGGGTAACATAGTTTTCAAGATAGCAGATAGCCATGAAGGCATCCAGTCCAGGTTGAACCAGCCCGTAATAGGGTCTGCAGCGGCACCGCCCTCATCACGCATCTTCTTTCCCAAATTGCCCAAGTCCTCAATGGCCTTAGCGAGAGACCCGTTGCCCGCATCATTAGATGGTATGAAAGTACAGCAGCTCGATCCGATGGAACTGCATACCCCTCCCTGCATAGCTGTGAGCTGATCTAGAACATATCTATGCTCTAGAACCATAAGTCTTATTGGTCGTAATTCTTCCTGAATGGCGTTGAACCCATCTCGGGTGTTGTTGATCAGAGTCATTAGTTCGTAGCGTGTGACCTGCAGCCACCGGGCATTAGCAGATGATTGCCAGATGGGCCACAGGCCCCCAAAGAATTCCTGGGCGCGATTGAACAGGCGAAACTCGTCAGGAACTTCCTTAAAGGCGTCGTTAGCAAAATATTGAGCACTCCTTCGGTGCCGGTGAAGCAGGGTGACATCACCTGTCATGGGGTGTTCAAACACTTGGGAAATGTTGGATGCCGGGACAACGAGATGCAGTTCATGCATTGTGACCATGGTGCATAGGCCCTTCCATTGAGGAGGCAACTGTGCGTAGATGCGCTCTCCGCAGGCCCAGAAGATGTCCATGAGGCTGGCGGTGCCGTCTTGGAGGTCCAAATTAAAAATTGTCGTGTTACAGTTAGTGTTGCTGCCCACAGGGCGGGTACCGTTACCTAGGAAACAAAGGAGAGGATTTTTCAGTTTATATGCTCTTTTCCATGGATAGGTGCTGTCCTTACTAAAGGTGTACCTTCTGCTTTCTTGTGTCCAGACCTCCCCGCACCCATCCTCAACACCCCTATCGATCTCTCCGTCATTAATTGTTGTTATGAAAGGCGCTCCTAAGGAAGCAGCTCTACAATTGAAGTTGCATGGCCCACTCCATTTGTTTTCAACATAGACGTTGGCTGATAATTTTAGCACAGGCCTGTACACACAGGGGCTTTTGTCTATTCGTTCATAACATACTGATTCTGGTTTTGAAAAGGTAAAGTAGCGTAACTGGACAAAGGTACGCTCCCAACGTTGTATTTCTTCTTTAGACCAACCCTGTATGTCTCTGTCAAATTCATTTTTATTAGTTACAATTTTGAACGTGACAGGATTATGATCCCATATGGTCGTATTTACATAAATTGTTTCAATAGTTGCTGACAGGAGCTGGATCTGGCCGTATATTCGGCAAAGGAACAGATGGAGGAGACACTCAGCTTTTGGGGGTGGTACTTCTTTTGGGAAAATCATTTTGTCTGCGCCTACTGCATGGGGAATATGTGAGCATACAAAACATGCTTCTTTTGTTGTTTTTTTCCAATTTCGGACATGTGCCGGTACCACATGTTATCTAACAGGGCATCATGGGCTCCATGATGTGGATCAGATTCGTCAGGACGTGTGGAGTGGAAATCGGGCATGGGATTAGGTTGTGCCATGTGAACTATTGTGTCCTGAAGAGCAGTGGCCCATTCTTGTGTAACCTTAGGTTTTGGTCTACGGGTCCTCCAGAACCTTGGTCTACCTCGTTTAAATCTACTGTTAGTGCGGGGAGGGGCACTGCGGGACAACTGGGGACCTATTGTGATATTCAGAACGTCATCCCCTGGGGTGGTAGCACTACTTGGGATCAGATCAGTAACTGTGGGTGTGGAGTGTGTGCTCGTGTGTGCTGTATCAGCAATACAAGGTGGGAATGGCGGACTTTTGATCTTATCTCCATCTGGTGGCACAACTGGCTGTCCTGAACATTGTGTAATAGCATCAGGAAGATCACATTGATCAGTGGTTATAAGATAAAACATATACCATGTCAAGGCGGCAATGGCTAAAATACAAATTAGTATGGCAAGTGGACTACATAACTTTGCATTTCCTTTAACATTCCTGACTGTAAGTACTCGACGCTCATCGTGCTCTTCATCATGGGAGGATGAAAGGCCGCTGTCTTCATGGAATTGTACTGATAATAAGTCCGGTCCTTTCCTTAGTCTATTGGCTGAGGTGGTGGTGCGGGGTCTAGGCGGACGTGGCTGCGATGGATCCATGCTTTTCTTTCTGTTATTCGCACTGCAGTTGGTGATGAGTCTATGACTGGGAAGGGTCCCTCAAATTTTGGATCTTTCCAACGTCTGACGTTTTTTCGGACGAAGACCAGTGTCCCGGGACGGATTGGTGGGAGCTCAGGATCGTTGGGGCCCTTGTCTCTTCTCTTGGATACCTGGGTAGAAAGGAACTGCGCTGCGCTTGTTAGTTGGCACAGGTAATCGTAAAGTTCTGCCTTAACTATCTCTGGTGATGACTCACTATCTGTTTTAGGGCGTGTGGATGGAATTGTTACATTTATAGATCGTCCAGTGACAAGCTGATGGGGCGTGAGGTGGTGATCCGAACTTGGAGAGTTTCTTAGTGCAAAGAGTGCTGTGGGCAGGCAGTAAAGCCATTTCTTTCCTATTGTGGCACTTATTTTGCTTATCTTATTTTTGAGCAGGCCGTTGAGGCGCTCACAGATGCCGTTGCTTTGTGGGTGGTAAGCTGATGTCAGTTTGTGTTTAATGCCTAGCATTGTGGTCAGGGAGGAAAAGATAACATTTGAAAATGGCTTCCGTTATCGGTCCGGATGGCGTCTGGAATGCCCCAGCGAGTAATGACATCACGGAGCAGAAATGTGGCAGCTGCTTTAGCATCGCAGTGGACGCAAGGTCCAGCTTCGATCCAGCGTGAAAATGGACACACTACTACAATGAGATAGCGGTAATTTTGGCAGCGGTCGATCATGTCGACATAGTCAATGTGTAGCTCTTTGAAGGGCCCAGATGGTCTAGGAATGGTAGAAGCAACTGTTTTTAGAGTCGGGTTTGGGGAATATTGTTGGCAAATGAGACATTTATTAACATACAATTGTATCTGTTCATGGGCATTGGGGATGAACCAGTCTGTTTGCAAGGTGGTGGACATGTTATCTCGGGTGACATGTGTGGGAAGGTGAAGTTGGTCTAATGCCACTTGTAACAGGGCCTGTGGCATTACAGGTTTCCCTGTTACTGTCTGTCTGTATATTAAATCGGCGGAGTCCTGTTGTACTCCCTCTTCTTCCATAACTCTTTCTCTTGATCTGGTGCACTTTCTTGCATTTCTCTGAGATATAACTGTGCAGTTTGATCATATTGCTGTGTTATGTCAATGTCAAATAGTGTTGGTAGTGGGGATGGTGTTTTTGGAATTTCTTCATTGCTATTGTCATGATCTGTGGGAGGCAATGTTTGAGAAAGTAAAATTGGTGCAAGTGGAACTTCTGTTGTTGTTTTAAGTGGGGGCCTGTTGCTTGAGGGCCTCTGGCTGCAGCCTTAGCTGCCCAATCTGCCAGGGCGTTACCTCTGGAGACAAAATCTTGGCCATTGGTGTGCGCTGCGCATTTGACTACAGCAACTTCAGCTGGTAGTGTAAGGGCCTCAATAAGTTCCTCTAGTAACGTTTTGTGAATGACAGGTGTACCATCTGATTTAAGGAAGCCGCGCCTTCTCCAGCGGAGGATGCTGGAGTGTGTTGTTGTGGTGACATATGCAGAATCTGAATAAATTGTGACACGGTCATCAGCTCCAATGTTTAGGGCAGCTATGAGGGCTACTAGTTCAGCTGCCTGTGCAGAATAATGTGAAGGTAATGTTATTTGCTGTACTATGTCTAGGGAATCAGAGGAATCATTCTGCTGTGCTTTGACTACTGCTGCTCCTGTGTATCTTACTCCTGTGTCTTGATCAATGGTAGAGGAGCCATCAACAAAATATACAGTACTGTTTGGCAAGGGATCCTCTTTTGCTGCTCCAGACTCATCTGGTGAGTATGTGGCACAGTCATGAGCGTCATCATCTGAAGTGGCTATTGGATGGGCAAAAAATGTGGCAGGGTTTACTGTGTGGCATTTCACAATTTTCAGAGAAGGTAATGACAATATTACTTCGTAACCTGACACTCTTTGTGTTGTTAACGTTGTCTTGGCTTTTTGTATTATTGCAAAGACAGCATGTTCAGTGTACAGAGTAAGTGGAGAGCCCATTACAATGGGAGTGCTTTTTCCACAGCAAATGCTGCGGCAGCAAGGGCCTGCTCGCAGGGGTAATGACCTTTCATGACAGCGTCCAGCATGCCGCTGAAGTAAGCAATGGGCTTATGGCCCATGGGGTATTTCTGAGTGAGTACTGCTGTCATGACTAAGCCATCACAGTGAGTGAATAGGTAGAATTCTTTTGTGTAATCAGGTGATCCTAGCACTGGTGCATTTGTTATCTCATCTTTGAGCTGGGTGTAGGCTATCCTCATGTCACGTGTCCACTCAATCTTATTGTGTCTGTCTTTGCCCATTTTGACAGCTTTCAATAATGGGGCAGTTATTGTTGCAAAGTCAAAGACCCACTGGCGGACATAATTAACCAGGCCGAGGAATTTTTGCATATCTTTAACTGTTTGGGGTTCAGGGGTACCTTTTATCGCCTCAACTCGACCTGGAGTCACTCGTCTGCCTGATGCAGATAGTAGTTGTCCTAGATAATGTACCTCTTTCTGACAGTACTGTAGCTTCTGTTTGTCGACTTTGTATCCTCTTTGTGCTAGCGTAGTAAGTAAGAGGATGGTGTCTTGCCTGCATTGTTGTTCTGTGGGGCTGCAAAGCAGTATGTCATCGACATATTGCAGTAGGGTGCTGTCACATTGGAAATTGGACAAGTCTTCTTTGACAACCCTGTTGAAGACGCTAGGGGACTCACAGTACCCTTGAGCGAGCCTTCTGTACATGAATTGCACATTTTTGAATGAGAAGGCCAATAGGTATTGGCTGTCTGGATGCAAAGGAATGCTGAAAAAGGCATTTTTCAGGTCGATGACAGAAAAATACTGTGCATCGGGGGGGACATTTGTGAGGATGATAGAGGGGTCTGGGACAATGGGGAATTCTGGTACAACTATGTTGTTAATTGCGCGAAGATCATGAACTAGTCTCCATTGATTTGTTTTGCCCTTCCGCACAGGAAAAAGGGCTGTGTTACACGGAGAAATACAAGGATAAATTACTCCCTGCTCTAGCAATGCTTGTATTGTAGGGGCTATACCTTCCTCTGCTGCTTTGGACAAGGGATACTGTTTTATTCTGGGCAGGATAGCACCTTGTTTGAGAGTTATCTTAAATGGCCTGGCAGAGCTGATAAGGCCTACATCATTTGGGCCTGTTGTCCAAAGATGCGCTGGTACTTGAGCCAAATCTGCTTCTCGCGCAGAGTCATAATCAGGGGTGACAGTTGGTGTTCGAATTTCCACTGTCACTGAGATGGGCACATTGTTATCATAAATAATCTCTGTTTTAGAGTGTTCCTCAGGGGATCCAAATAGCTGGGCATCTGAAATGTTTCTTACCAACCCTTTAGGCTCGATAAAAATGACACAAGCCCAAGTATGAGCGTTGTCATCGCATGCCAGGAATGCACCATAGGTGGGTGTTATCTCAAGGGCGCAGATGTCAAATGTCAAGTGTTTATCTAATACCTGCGAATCTGGTACTTGGGGCCTGAAGAGAAATTCTTTTGGCAACTGAACTGTGCGGCCTTGTAACTCGGGAGTGGTGGCGACAATTGTGTGGACAGCTGCAGAGAAGGCGTGCTCATCCACAGGACGTGCTCTGACCTGGCTATCTAAGGATGACTGTGCAGTGACTGCCATTATCCTTGTTAGTGGGGTACCTGGTATGGAACAAATCATTGTTCCATTGTCATCAAAGTGGATAGTCATGTTTAGTTTGGCCATGAGGTCACGTCCTAAAAGATTGACTGGGGACCTGGGTGAATAAAGCAGAGGCTGCTCCACTACATGGCCTCCTATCTCCATTGATACTGGTTTGGTGAATGGGACCCTTGCTATTGCCCCAGAAAATCCCTGTGTGTCCGCTGTTTTGTTTGAAATGGGCAGAGGGCCACCTGTAATACAGGAGTATGTGGCACCTGTGTCAACAAGAAAACTATATGTTTTGTTATTTATCACGACACTTGCAATAGGGTCCTCTTCAGTATTGCTTGTGCATGACAAAATTGGGCACACAAGAGTTGTCTGTGGGCTGTCCTAGCTGGTGTATCCTCCCTGATATTGCTGGATGGTGCCCTGGGTAAAGGGGTTGCTGGAGGCAACAATTGTTCCTCCTAGAGGGACACCGTTTTGTGTTTGGGGGACAACCTGATAAACAGGTTGTTGCTGTGGCTGTAGCTGTTGCATTGGAACCTGTATTTGTTGGACTGCTGGCTGAACCTGGGTCATTTGGGGCGCTTGGAGCTGCACTTGTTGTTGCTGTGCCGGTTGTGCATAAGAGTATAGCATTTGGGGCTGTTGAAGGTGTTGTTGCGGGTGCTGCTGTTGTTGGAATGGTACTTGTGATTGGTAGCCAGTATTCATATATTGCTGACTTATGTCACGCTTTTTACTGTGGCAATCTCTCTGTATGTGGCCTTGTTTCTGGCAATAGTAGCAAATGATCGGTGGTGTTCCCTGTCCTGGCTGTTGTGGAAACCTTTGTTGTCCCATCCCTCGCCCTCTTCCTTGTCCACCCATGTTCTTGTTCATATTTTGTCTGTTATTGTAATAAGGCTGTGTGTTGGTGCTGTAAGCAGGTGGTGCTGGTATGTATTGTACCATTGGCTGTTGTTGCGGTTGTTGGATATACTGTATGGCAGGTTGGGGTTGGGCTTGTATGTACTGTACAGCAGGTGGTGCTTGAACCTGCTGAGGAGCAGGTTGGACGTTGCCTGTGAGAGCATTCATGGCAGCCTGGGGAAAGGATGTTACTGCTGTCATTTGAGTGACAGGTGCTGCGAGCATGACTGTGTCAACATTGTCCTTTTTCTTATTTAGTTTCTGCTGTACCAATTTGGCAGCGGCATTTTCTATGGCCAGCTGCCTAGTCTTCTCCTGTTCCTGTCTCTTTTTGCAGTAATGTATTATGTGATCTTGTATTTCTGCCCATGGCTTGCATTCCATTGCTACAATGCCATCTAATTTCTCCTGCACCTCAGTAGGTAAACCTTTCTTTACTGTGTGATAAAATAGTCTCCCATAGCCTCCTGCTGCATCCCATCGGTGTCCTAACTCTTGATGCCATTTTTCTTTCATTCTAGAAAGGTAGGTGGCAGGATCTTCATTTGGTTGCATGGTCTGTGACAGTAAAGCCCCAATGTCGGGGACATCGGGGTATTTCCTGCGCAACTCAGCCCAAGCTTTTGTTCTAATGTCATTGAAGGAAACACCGTCATGTTGGGTGTTGTTTTTTGTCAAGTTGACATTGATATGGGTAAAGAGATCTTCTGCGTCTTCTCCCATGAGGGAGATCAGCAGGTTTTTGACATCACCTATGGCTACGTTGTTACCTGTGGTGCAATTTTCAAAAGCTGCAATCCATTTTCCCGCACCCTCTGTGAGGGGTGGGAGTGCCTTTTAACATTTTCTTTGTCTAGTGTAGACCATGGGATATAGATGGGGGATCTTTGATATTTTTGTAGAGCAGTGGCATTTGGCGCATGACCCCAAGGCGTTGCGCCGTGGGTCCTGTATAGTCATGCTGGCGAGCATATTTTTGCCAGACTTTCAGGCTCTCCCTCATATAGTCATAGTCCCAATCCTGATCTCCTAATCCTTTGAGGATACATTCAACTGCTGTTGCCATGTACTGAGGCTCAAAAGACCCTTCTCTGGGCCAAGGGAGCATTTGTGGCGCTAAGGGCTCCGACCAGCCTGCCAAATCATCTGAAAAGGGGTTAACTGCGTAATCTGAACCTTCCCCTAATGTCACTATCTCATTGGGAGTGAGATCATTGCTCGTTTTTAGTGGACACTGTCTACTGAGAGATATGTTGTGTCTGTTTTTCATCCTAGTAGTGCGCATGAAAGCAGAGCCCGAGACGTCATATAGTATGTCGTCTGGGCGTCCATGTGTCCCCAAGACTTTAAGTCTTTGCGCTTCGGTGGTCCTGACCTTACTTCTTACCACTGGGTCTTGTTCCTGTGGGAGTCCACAATATCTTGGGATGTCACCAAACAATGGATTGTGGCCTTCTAGCACCAGTGGGGGTGTCTTATCCCGTCCTACTGGTGTTTGGAATTGGTAGTCTTGGTGTGTGTTAGTGAATGTTTGTGTCCTCCCAGGGGTGGCATCGTCACGGTGATAGGGGTGCCCATTAAGGCGATAGTGTGTGCTCCCTTCCCCATTCCTACTGATAATTGTCTTTGGGTGGTGTTGCACGAAGCGGTGCAGAGTGGGTGAGGGTGGTGTTGGTGTATTGATCTTTGCCATCACGTCTGTCATACTTTGGTTTATGCTCTCTAATTTGAATGACAAGCGTCTAATTTTTTTTATCTGGTCTGCGTGGGAAGGTGGTTGATGCGTGGGTGTCTGTTCATCCACATGATGCTGTGATGAAAGGCTTTCCAGGCTAGCGCTTTTGCTCAACTCTACATTTTGTCTATAATTGTCACAAGAGGAGGGAAGACCAGTGAGAGGAACACACTGTCCCTCCGTCACACTTAGTGATGGTGCGCTAGAAAACTCAATGAACTGCCGCTGGTTTGTTATAAGGCCAGATCCTGGTACCTTACCAGGAGGTGCAGCAGCCATGAAAGGCATGCTGCTTTGTGAGGAGAGAGGGAGACGCAAGCTTGGGAACGGGTGTGCGCTAGTGTCAAGGAAAGGGTTAAGGACAGGTGCTTGTTGAGTGTCAGTGTCATGGAAGGCGTTAGAGTCAGAGGTTTGTTTAGGGCCGAAATCACTGACAACAATGACAGGTGAGCGCAAGTCACGAGATGGTGCTCGAGAGACAAAGTCATGCGAGTGACGAGATGAGGCTTGAGAGGCAGTGTCAGAGCCCTCCTCATCCTCTTCACCTGAGCATGGGTGTGCAGTATTGACTGTTGGTGTAAATCTTAGAGATAGTTGTGCGTCTATGAAGCCTGGAATACCTGATACTGCCTTGTCCCTTACTGTACCGTTGGGGGAGGCACATACATGCTGCGCAGTTCTGTCAGGTCGGGGTATGCATTACCGGGGGCATAGGTGGGGTTGGTGGTCTGTCCACGGGGTGGTACGGGTGACTGGGTGATGTGTGGGAAGCCTGGAATTCCTCAATTTGTGTGGTTGTTAATTCTGGGCCTGGCTGTGGTGAGGAAGGTGCCTCCTTTGATAGCGGCTGAAAGCCAACAGCTGGGGAATCATTATTGGTGACTGGTAGTTCCGGTTGCTCCTTGTTAGTAAGTTCGGTATACATACCGCTGACGTGGTAAGGCGGTGGGGGCGGAGCATTGGGTATAACTGGGTGTGTGGAATCAGAGAGTGGTTGAACCTTGTCTTTAAAAATGCGCCAGAGATCTAAAGTAGCCTTTCTTTTCTGTAACTTAGTGCCAGTGTACTTGGTGTCTAGAAAGGTAGTGGCATGCTCTAGTATAATTGGATCAAAGCTTCCCTCTGAGGGCCAAGGATGAGTCATTTTCGCCGTACGTTTATGAAGCTCACGGCAGTGCTTGAGTATATGGTGCTCCTGTCCTCCGAATGTCTTTAAGACATGCTGGAGTGGAGTAGCCATGTTGGTGTGTCTAACACAGGGCGCTCTAGGCAAGGCCTAATTTACAGGAGCGCGTTTCAGGTGCTAGGGTCAATGTCTCTTATTAGTTCTTGTGTTACTGCCTGAATGACAATATCATACACACTGTCCTGCAAGTCTCGCTCTTGTGTTGGGGTATAAAGAGGAAAGAGGAGCCGACCGCCAAAGCAAGCTTCAGCAATAGAGCTTTGGAGAGGGTATCTTGGCCAGGTGCTAGATAATATGGCAGTGAGTGGCGCTCCAGGGGGATGTATGATAAAAAAGATGTGAAAGTGGGTAGACGTTTTATAAACTGTAGAGCTCAGTATGCCATTCATGAAAGTTGTTTTAAAACACAATGCTTTGGGGGTGAATGTTGCCTGTTCGGGAAACACTATAATTAGGGGGCAAGAGTGTGTTCAATATCAGGAGTGAGCTCAGCGTCAGGAATATGTTGTACGGCAGAAGTGGACTCAGTGGCAGAAGGGGACTCAGTAGCAGAAGCGAGGTCAGGAGCAAAGGTGAATTCAGTGGCAGACGTGGGGGAATAGCGTCTATTATCAGTTCCTCTCCTACTGCGCTACTGATAACGTGATACAATGCTTGTCTTAATTCCAGTTCCTGTGGACCGGTGTATATTCCGTTAGGGGAGAAGTCAGGAAATTGGAGCCGGCTACGGGAAAGACCAGCAATTATTCTACTTTGTAGCGGGTTGCGTGGATAATTTGTAACGAGTGTGGTGGGTATGTCCAACCCTGGCGCTATGAGGCGAATGCGTATGTAAATGTTATCCGTTGTCTTATGAACCGTGGTACCTATAATCCTGTTCATGGGGACCAATGAATGTGGGATATTCCCTATCCTGTCAGTGCTTGGAAAGTTTTTGGTCTTTGGGTTTAGTAACAGTGGGATGTGGAAGGTGCGGAAACGATGGTACTAATGAAAGCGTTATCTGCTGTGACAGGGTATAGTCAATGCCCAAGGCTTGAAATATAGTGAGAAGGACAGTACTTGCTAAGGGTGTAACATGACAGAAGGAGGACGAATGTCCAGTAGAAAGACCCACAACGATATTGTTAACCAAATATATAAAAATAGAAGAAGCTGTACTGTCAGGAGACGGGGTACTCATTACCTATAGTGATTGAAAACGGGGGTGTGGGCTTGCCGGGGGAGGCACAATTAAGATGTCTGGGACAGAGTCCTCTAGATCCACTGAATAGTCCTGCAGGAGTGCCGAGAGAAATGGGGACTCGTCCGCAGGAGACGGTGGTCGGTGGATAACAATACTAGGTACTGATGCTGATACCGTAGGGGGGGCAGGGGCAGTACTGCTAGGGAGTGTTGCCTCAAGAGAAACAGAAGACCCTAACGAGGGTGGGGAGCGCGAAGGAGGATTAGAGGAGTGGGCAGGCCACAAAAGATCTGGGCGGGTGGTGTCTGGTGGTGGTTGAGAAGAGGCAGTGCCTGAGTGAGGTAAGTCTACAAGAGGCAGAAGTGAAAGACGAAGTTCAGTATTGGGTGTAAAGTCAATCTCAAAGATGTCCCAAGTAGCAGCAAGAACTTCGCTTTGGTGGCGCGTGAGAGGGATGAAGTGGTCAAGACCGGTGTGGTACACAGCTGTGGCAGCACCACGTAGGGAATGAATAAGGATATTAATAATTTGTGGGGGAGCAAGGGACATACCGGGGGGGTTTGTAAAGAAGGCGGACAAGAGGAGCGGAGATACACCTCCACCCCCTTGGGCTACCAATTGACGCAGGCAAGTGGTAGGCAAAAAGTGTAAAAGACAGAAAAGAGGCGTAAAGTACGTGTAATGTGTACTGCAGATAAGGGCAACTACTTAGCGGGATTGCGACTAGGAGGTAAAGACAAAGCAATCCAGACAACAACTACCTGGCGCAACTGCCCGTAATAGTGAGGAAAAGTAGGGGCAATTGAGTCAACAATAATAACTAGCAGTCGGCCGCTTGGCTAGTGAGTGTAAAGTCGGCAGAACAGCAACAGATGTTGGGTGGGGGGTGAACTGCTGTGAAACAGAAGGACTAACAATATCTAAGAAATCGAGGCACAAAAAACAGACACAACGGACAACAAATAAACAATAATTAAGTAAATGAAATGCATTTCAAAAAATAATACGTATTATTGTAACAGTGGATGATGAAAAAGCAGCCCGCAGAAAGGAGGGGCAAGGGTGCCTAGACAGAGGCTGCGAGGCTTACTTCCTCTTCCAGCGAAGAGAGTGAAATGAGGAAGGCTGACGAGAGGTCAAAGTGGGCTAGTAACTTCGAAGATGTTAGATCCTCTTTGTGAAGTGGCGCAGTTAACAACAGGGAAAGGCGCCGATGAGAAAGCGATAGAAATTTGAGTGTTAAAAAAGGAGTGCACCCAAGCAATGCAAAATGGAATCAGAGAGGGAGGTACTAGAGAGAGCGAAGAATGGGTGTGTGAACACACAGGAGAGAAGCCCGAAAAAGGAGGGGCGCATTGGCGCCGAAAATAAGAGAATGGTGTTGCAGTGCGGGAAGAAGGCAAGGGGAGAAGAATATATGACGAACAAAAGAAGGAGAAGGAAGGAGTGAGATAAGGAACAAAACTAAATATCGAAAAAGAAAACAGAAGATGAGAACGTGAAGAAAAAAGTGAAAAATGAAATGTAGGAAAAAAGAATACAAAATGGCGGCGGGGCACACCCTAAAGAGAAAAGTGAGACAAAATTACAGACACGCGTGCCACAAGCGCACCGTGTGAAGGGCGCAACAGCCCAGAACCAAAATCAAATAGGCAACTGAAAAACAACTCCAAGGACCATCAACAATAAGATACAAAAAAAAAAAAAAAAAAAAAAAATGTACGTCAAATATTAAGACACCCAAAAGCCGCAAATGCACGTGCACAATGCCAGAATTCGTGAAATCACACAGAAGTGATTTCCCAGGACTCAAACCTCAAGCATTACTGTGCCAATTCAAAGGACAAGGCACACGTAAGTAAATCTAAAAACAATAATATCTGCAGGAGCAGTTGTGCACTATGCCAGAATTCGGGAAGTCACACATAAGTTATTTCCCAGGACTCAAACCTCAAGCATTGTGTAGAAGCATATACAAGAAAGAAGAATTGAAAACGGCAATGAAAAGCGAGAATACAATATGCGAGAGAAAAAAAAAAACAAAGGCAAAGAGGCCACAGAAAGGATGGGCAAGAGAACGCAATCAAAAAGAAACCACGACAAAACTAAAAATAGCAGAGAAAAGAGCACCACAGAGCCTCGGGAAGATGTGACCAGCCAGAAAGAGGACGTCGTGGCATGTCAGTCAACCACAGGCGGGCAAAGGAACGCACACAAAAGGGAGACCCCTGCTGGCAGATACAGGCTGACTCGCCACCCCACACACGCCACAACCTGAGGCAAATGCAAGGAACAAAAATAAAAATATCCCTGACTTACCCCAGTGGACGTGGGGAGAGGAGAGCCCGAGAGAAAACCAGACAGGTGTAACCCCAGCATGCGTCCCAAGATCTCACCGCAGAGGACTGCTTCACGAGTCCAGTCTTCGTGGGTCGCCAAATGAAAGGGAAGGATTCTTTTGTGGCTGCCACACCCCTCCGCTTACCGACTCCAGAGAGCCTGACCCCTGTGCTGTTCGTTCACTTGGAAAGAAGAAACCACGGTATAAAACAGTGACTTTTTATTCAAACAGTTCAAAGCATAAAAGCACTTCAATTTAAATGTTGCCCACCACACATGAGCAGAATGAAAAATAAATGCATCGACAATGTTCAAACTCAGTTGCTCAAAGAAGCAAACATATGACTAAAATATTGTGCTATAAGCAGCTGCCCAAGGAGCAACCCTAACTTTACAGAGGATGGATAGGCTAGTGCCTAGAAGACAAACCTTTTCTTAAGAAAGCAACACCATTCAAAACTACGCAATTTAAACTAAGATAAATGCAATGGCTTGGGTTAGGATGAGCTGAATTAGATAGACTGTCAAAGCCAAAAGGCTAAATTATTAAAAAGACTGAATAAGCTAATAGTGAATTAATCAAATAGGCTGACAGAGCCAAGAGGCTATGCCATCAGATGGGCTGTCAAAGCCAATAGGCAAAATTATCACAAAAGAGTATTACCACCTTGGAAGTTGAAGCACTAGGCCCAGTCACCAACGGACGATCGCACGGGAAGCCCTCCAGATGCAGTCAAGGTCTGATGCAATGGAAGAGTTCGAAGCTCTAGTCCGGGTGGGCTCTTTTATATAGTTGAATGCAGAACTTTATTATTGAATGCAGAACTCACGCCTACGTGTGCACGAGGCTTGACACGAGATCTGACGCAGGCCACTTGACCACCTGCTTTTCTGGAAAATTTTATATGAGAAGTGGTATCATGATGAAACAGAACTGGTTGGCAGGCGGTCAGAGTTCTCTGACCGCAAAAAGTAAACAAAAGATAACTTTCACCGTGAAAAATGCTTAGAATTAATATTAAATGCATTAATTTCCTGGTCAAGTTCCTGCCTCAAGTTCCAGTTTAGCAAGCGCGGAAAGTCCCATAGCTAAGAATATCACTAATCTTGCATGTGACACTGCCAGATGTTCAGACAGCCCGTCACATGGGTGGGGGCCACCCTTATTCTTGCAACTGTGGCAAGTTACAAGAGAGGGCTAAGGTCGTATCTGGGTGAAGGGGACAGATCTCTGCTAACAGATCAGTGAGGCCTATGAGGTCTGTTCCATTAGAATTATTATAAATGAGAGCAAGAGTCACTTTCATTTGGGCCTACACTTTTGTATCTAGGAAGGTATGCTTGGGCCTATGTAAGATATGGTTTATCTAAGGAGCTGGGCTTGGCCTACATAGGATGTGCTATCAGGACAAGGGAAAGTGGACAATTTAAGACATTCTATCTGAGCCTGCCCGGTAGGGCCTATCTAGGAGTATCATGTTTGGTGGGTAGTGCAAAATCATTAATGGGTTTCTTGTTAGATGGTAGTACGGGACTTTCGGGACCCTCCATCACAACCCCACAATGTCCGCGCTGTAAGGCAGAGCCAGCCGACTTTTATCACATGGTCTGGTCCTGCGCCATCCTTTCTAAATACTGGGCGTCAATTGTATCTGAATTGAGTGGCATACTGGGGTTGGTAGGTCACTCTCAATCCCCTTGCCCTTCTCCTGGGGGTGATGGAGGGGCTGGATGACTCCCGTGCTGACAGATTGATTCAAGGAACAGCCATTCTGATAGCCAAAAGAGATCTTGCAGCAGCCTGGAAAGATTCGACATCCCCCTCTATGGCAAAATGGCGCAGGGGTGTAGACTGGTGTGCTATACAAGAAAAAGCTGTATACAAAGCAAGAGGGTGCCCGGCTAAACACAAGCGTATATGGGGCAAGTGGATGGAACCGCTGGACTGAGTATCCACAACACGGGTGGGCTCATATTCCAAACAACCAAAATGGGGGAAACCACTTGTAAATGTATTGAAATGTCTGATATGTCAAAGTGGTGTAAGGTTCATTTTGTTGTTTAAAATTCCAATAAAATTGGTTATCCCCAAAAAAAACCTTAACTTTTGACTTTGTACCGGTCTTGCGCAACCAAATAACCGTGGTTGGTACTTTGATCTTTTAAGCTCTAGATTTTTATTCAACTTCAGTTGTACTGATTGGATTTGTTTTGGCGTAATTAAATGTATTAAAATGTATCTAATTTTTCAAAATTGGGTTGGGATTTTTCTTGTGTTGTGTTTCAGTTTATTACTGTTTGTATGCTGCATAAATGCTTTACACAGTGCCTCTAAGTTAAGCCTGACTGCTTTTGTGCCAACCTACCAGAGGGTTAAAACAAATTAATTTAGTAACTTTTAAGGTTCACTCTGACAGGTATTGTGACTATTGCTTCAGAAGGGCTCACCCCCCTTCCCCTCAACCAACAACCCAATTTCCCCACAACAGCCTTATAACTTTCATCTTGTAGATACGTGACACTAAGATCTGAGATGTGGCTGTGGTCAGTCTCACCAGGAAAAGTGAAACACCCTCTTTTTCAAAGTAGAGCAAAACTTCAGAGAAAGGAGTGCCCAGGAGAAGGGACAGGATAGAAAGAAGGCACTGCTGAGAGGAGAGTGGCCAAGGAGAGGGAGGGGATAAGAGAAGGCAATACTGAGAACAGAGCAGGCAGGTGGAGGGACAGTGAGAGAGCATGCGCTGTTGCGGAGAGAGGGGGCCGAAGGGAGGAAAGGCATTAGAGCAGGAGATTTATAGGCGAGAACTTTGGGAGAAAGAGGGAGAGCAATGACTGCTGAGGAAAGAATGTCCAGGCCGGAAGGTAATGGAGAGAGTGAGAGCAACCACTGCTGGGAAGCGAGGGACTAGAGAGTGGAAGGCTGAGAAAACAGGCATTGCTGGGGACAGACTGGAACTCAGTCAGGGCCTGACTCTCACACTGGGGCATGTACTGCACTTTCCCTGCGCTTAGCTTTGTCATCCTGGGATATCAAAAGAGAGAGCCCTCAAACTGTTTAATATTAAGCAGCTTTCACTTTGTTTAATTGTCTTTTTTCTTTTCATTTCTGCATTGCAATGTGCAATTGGTACCACCTACAATATACATTATCACAACTTTCATTTGTGCTCACCAGCCATTTGAGAAAATAGATTCACCAAGTCCTCGAGTAGTTCTTTCCTTAGTATTATAACCAGTCACCTTCTGCGAGCAGTAAACTCACTAAAGATATCCAGGTTCTGCATGGCCCATCTCCCATCAACCATGAAGTGCTGTTGGTAAAACTGCCCATATTGTAGTTTAGAACCTTTATATTCGAACAAAAACAAACCTACCTCCGTAGAACAAATTATGTAGGTTTCTATGCAAATCATTATCCTGAAAACTTATATCAGAATGCCAAAGACAAAACGCATGAAACAAGAGACTTGAGATGATGCTCAGAAATGAAAAACATCTGGTACCTGAGGGTATTCCAATGTATTTTATTGAGTCTTAAGTAACAGCCAGTCATCAATTACTGATATTGCACAGTTGTAAACAGCTTCCAATGTTGTATTTGATTAATTTTTATTCTGGCAGTTTTATGTAGCGTAAACTCCACCTGAAGGCATACGAGTCCTTCATATGAGCACTAGCTGTATTGCGCAATGACATTTTATTGGGGGGGGCTTTGCACAGGGAGATTAAGAGATTTGCCTAGAGTCACAGGCTGGTGAGCCCTGACGCCGAGACTCGCAGATGGTTCCCAGTTGCAAAGTTGGCGCTAGGATGTAATGCCTGATCCTCTCCCTTTGCTCTGCTTTTTTTCATCAAACAAGAAAAATGAAGTGGTCAACATTCACTACAAAATTTCAAATAATCACGGTATGACATAATTTCTGTCAGTAATAAGGTTAATAGTCACTTCTTTGTGAGAGATCACCTGAGTTGTAATCCTGACTTTTTAAGTGAAATATAGCTCTATTTCGGCAAAGCCATAAAAGTTTGATAAAATGCAATAAATATTTAGGTAAAAGAAAAGTGCAACACATTATTACATTGTTAATGAGGAAGTGTCACAATGCCAAGGTGAAATCAACAGCAGAACACACATACTGTTAAAACATAACATTCAAAAATTGATAAGACCAATACCAGTGCATCACCATCCTAAAATCAAAATAAAAGACAATCATTTTATGACAGTTCTTCTCTTCGCCCACATCAGCCCCAAAAATGTTGCTACTGCACAGGTATACAGTATGGAAGGGTCCGATCTCAATAGCCTCAAAGCGGTGCAGTGGCTAGATGTGCCCAGTTGTCTGCAAATGGGTGACAGCCATGCAGTGTGTGACTGGACATAATCCGGGCATGCAAACAGCACATGTGGTAAAGACTCGTTTTGATCAAGATAGAAAGGGCAATTCCCAGAGACAGATTCCAACCATTTTGCAGTGAATGATTTCAGATGGAACGCCCCTACTTCAAATTAATTGTGTCTAAAGCACCCATAATTAAGTCCTAGTACTTCTCTAGGCCATACACCGATTTAAACATCAGAAATTCCCCCGTCAGTGAAGTGCCTGCAACATTTTGCTCCTCCCGCTGCAGCATAAAGGCCCAATACTGTTTTTTTGTGTCTCCTTGGAGGGTATTTGGAGTTCAGTAGGGTGGTGCCAAATATCCCCAAAGCCTAAAGAAACTGACAATTTTTGGTTGAGGTCAACCAGAACATTTTTTTAAATCTATCTAACTTAATGATGTCTTGTAAGGCAGCAGCATATTGAGTGAGCTCTGGGATAGCCCATAATCTTCGTCAGAATAGCATGGACCATAGGGGGACATTAAGGGCTACCTTTTTAACTCCCATGTCAAAAAATAGAAGGTGCAATGGTGTACTTGGTGGAAGGGAGGTCAGTGATCTTAAAAAATGTTCTCCAATTGCTCCAACACAGAGATGTCACCAAAGCCCCACAGCTCAGCACCATATAGTGCTGAGCCAAGGACCTTGGGCTCATATACCTGTGGAGCTGGCACTATTGGCTTAGTGAAAGAAGCCCGATGTTCTTTCATGATGGCATCAATAGTCTGTCTGTGCTTCAAGCAAGACCTATTGATATGTGGACACCATGACATATTGGCTGACAATCCAACAAATCAACCCTCTCTAGGGCCTTATCGCCTAGCATCAGCTGTTCCTTAACTTTTTTATGGTTGCTAAACAGCATAATTTTTTTTTTGGCTGTGTTGATTTCTAAGCCACAAACTTGACAAAAGGCAGCAAATTTGTTAAGAAGAATGTTCAGGCCACTCAGAGTTTTCGATATTAAATGAGTGTCATCTGTAAATAGCAATATCGGGATCTTGGTGTTAGCTATAACAGGGACATCCACTGGTCAGTCAGAAAGATAGTCACCCAATCCATTTAGATACAAAGTGAAGAGAGTGGGGACTAGTACACACCCTTGCAGAACACCTTTCAGCACTGGGATCTTGTTGATCAGTGGGCCCTGTTACCCCCATCTGACACAGGCAAAGTTATTCTCATGTAGCTTAATCAGTAGTGACGGAATATTGTGAGCATACCCATCGCCTTCAAAACATGCCACAGCCTCAAGCATGGAACCAGGTCAAAGACAGATTTTAGATCGACAGAAGCAACAAATAAGTTGCCCTTGCTGATCAGAACAATCTTCAAAAAAAATTAGGATACACCTAAATACCTGGTCTATCGTAGAGGTTTTGGCTCTGAATCCGGCTTGAAGTGGGTTTATAATATCCCAATCTGATATCCACGTTTGATTTCAAACCAGAACCAAATGAAAATAGGCTTTTTGGACACAATCAATAAGACTAATTAGCCTATAATTTATATATACTGGCATAACTTCGGCGCCCTGACAAGATTCCGGAATAGATGTTCATATATACTGGTACAACTTCGCCCTTCATATATACTGGTATAACTTTAGGCGTCTTGCCAAGTTTCTGGAATAGATGTTTCCCAGAGCAATCACATTTGATAGAGCTACTATATAGTCAGCCCAGGCATCAGCATTGTGAGCAAACAAATAAAGAGGAATGCCATCTGGGCCTGGAGCCCTTCTCCTCGCAAATGTAGATAGTGAGTCTAGAACCTCCTCTTTAGTGAACGGGGGAAGAGGTAAAATTCTGGCGGCTAATATACAACAGAGTAACTTTGGTGACAGGGACTACCTCCTCATAGTACAGGGCAGCAAAATGAATAACCCATTCTGAGGGTGGAACATGGTTTTGCGGTTCTTCTCCCCCAGGGATTTGTACCACTGGCAACCAATAAGTGCGAACAGCCTGTGGATGAACATGAGCCTCTGGATGAACATGCTTCCTCTAACTCCTGCTATCTATTATTGTCACACTCTTTCTTTGCATTCAATATGCTAAGTTTGTATTACTTCCTGGTGGCTGCAATCATAGATGGCTTTTTCAACTTGGTCACCCTAGCTAGAGTGCGCCTCAGGTGCCTACACTCCCTGTTAAACCATCCATTGTCTTTTGTTTGGGGGGCTTCTTCTTAAATGATAAAATAAGTTGCAATCCTCTCAAAAAGCTCTTTATGCACCACACTAAAGTCTAGGTGGTCTCCCTCCTTTTCCATACTTTTTGCAATGGTACTCAGAGTTGCCTGAACATCTTTGTTGATGTTTGACAAGATTTCTGGCTTTCAATAACCTGATGCCATTTGAGGCGACGTCTATCAGATATATGTACAACATTGCGAGTACTAGTTGGCCTTGCCGGGTCAATTGTATACTTATCAAACAAAGCAAGCAGCCTAAGACATAGAGGGTTATGGTCTCTCTCCACTTTTTCCTGTACTACCATGTCACCCACTCTGGACCACAATCTTAAGTCAATGAGGATGTAATCAATTCGGATTTTGGACAAATGGTTGTTAAAAATGTATGCCCCCTTGGTATCGGATTTAGTACAACCATTAGTAGGCCGACCCCCAATTCAATGGAGAGCGCTATCAACTAAAGGATGCTTGGGTCCATCTTTTGATTGAGTGAGGCTCCAGCTGGGGGATAGCCCAAGATTCTTCCTCCTCAGCAGTGATTTCAATATCATCCATGTCTGAGGGCTCAAATGAAGAATTAAAGTCCCCTGCAATGATCAGATATAAACTTGAACGAGACTTAGCCAGATGGGCCTATAGTGCTTGAATTGTCACCGAAGTGTGTCTACCCTTAACCACATGTGCATATATGTTGAAGATCATCACACTATGGTCCCTCGCCCTACTTACTTCAATGCCTAGTATGTCAGTACAATCAATTGTTAATTGACAAATCTTACAATTTGGGAAGGACTTCGCCCATATTGTTAGACCACCCATAGGTCTTCCAAACTTAGGCTTAGCTGGAAATTGAAAAGACAAGTACCCCACTTTATGTAGAGATTCTATTGACCAAGTTTCTTGGAAGTGGCATATGTCATGCTTGTCGACAAACTCACCCCATGGTGGCTGCATCATCTTGGCTTTGAGGCCAGCCACATTCCAAGAAACCACAGAGACCAAAGGTAAATCATGAATTTTAATGGAGCACTTGGGCAGGGACAAAGTGCCTTCAGAATCAGTTAGTGTGCTATTTGAGACTTCAAGAACTGGAGAATCATTACCAATACAAAATAACCCAGGTATGCCAACATTATAAATTTGGGAGTGGGTAGATAAGTCATGAGTATTCAAGCTGACCCAGTTAGTATGGATGGTATCTGGGCGAGAAAAATCATCAAACTGAGTATCCAAACTAAACATGGGTGAGCAGGGGCCTAAAGCTGTATCATAACGCTTGGGAGCCTCTGAACAGGTCGCCTGTAGGTGAAAAATTCAGCACTTCTTGGGGTAGCCCTATATTATTATTACTTGCTGGGGGACTTGGGACGGGGGGAATCTAGGGGGAGTCCAAGATTGTTGTAGGAAGCCCCCACTAATCTGAACTGTGGCCAGGTCACACTTCCCCATCAGTTGTCAATCGTTATCTTCCAAGCCAGATAGAACCTGAAATCTATTCCCATGTGGCAGCTGAGCCGTGTGTTGGTAGCGGCTGTGTGGTTGTATTTCATTGAGTCTCCTGGGTTTTGGGGCTAAACGTTTGTAAAATATTTCCCAATGGAACAACATTTATATGCCCTGGCTGAGCTAGATCTGTGTTTGACTTTTCACTTTACTACACAGTTTGATCCTATGCACACACTAATTTATTGTCGAACACACAGAATTTATTTATTTATCTATTGAGTTTTGTATAGCACAAACTTGACCCGAAGGCATCAGAACGCTTTACAGAGTTAGCACAGCAGCAATTACACGAGTTACATAAAAGACAAATGAAAGTACATAGTAACCGTATAAAAAGTAGCATACAGTAGACAGCAGGATATGTTAATGATATAGCAGCAACTACACGAGTTACATAAAAAGAGTAAGTAGAAGTACATAGTAACCGTATAAAAAAGAAGTATATACCAGACAGTAGGATATACAAATTATATAGTTCTGAGGTAGTTGCGGTAGGGTGTTGCGAAGATGGGGAGAATAGAGAAACAGTTTTTGCCAAAGGCAATGGTACTGACATTTTAATGGAGGTTGTGGGGTGGGAGCATTCGGCCAATCAGGTCGTTTAGTGGGGAGGGCTTAGGTATTTATTAATAAGAAGAAGTTTAAGTTTCTTCTTGAAATGAGGGAATGAGTGATTGTCACGTAAATCTTGAGGCAACGAGTTCCAGATTCTGGGAGCATTCCCAGAGAAGGAGCAGGTGTACGATTCTTCTTTCTTGAATTATAGCGGAATCAGGAGTAGACTGTTGGAGCTTCAAAGAGGTCTCTTTTGGCCGGCTTTTAATAGATTGTTTGCAAGGTAAACTGTTTTTTCCATGTAGAGCGCTTTGAGCGTTATTCAAGCACTTTTGAATATTCATCTTGACTCGATTGGTAGCCTGTTGAGGTACTGAGAGTGGGAGTGATGTAGTCGAAGCAGCTCTTTCCCAACAGGACTGTAGATTTCAAAGGGGGTAAGTGTGTATTTGAGGCGCCCGTGATCGTTGCGTTACCATAGTCCAGTTTGGAGAGGACGAAGAATTGTACAACTGTCTTTAGGGCTTTGATGGGGATGAAAGGTTTTTATTTTTTTGAGGTGTTTTAACGTGTAGAAGGCACTTTTAGCTGAGGCATTAATATGCTCTTTCATAGTCAGGTTTTTGTAAAGTGTAATCCTCAGAGATTTTACAGAGTTAGAGATCTATAATTTGCAGTTTAATGCAGTGAGGCTGTCAAGCCAGATATCAACAGGGAAGGACGTTTCTTTGGTTGGATGAATAGGAGTTCAGTTTTGCTGGGATTAAGTTTACGATGGTTGTTGGACAGCCAGGATTGAACTTTGGAGAAAGTGCTGTTTAAATGTCTTTAACTGATTTTAATGTAGATTTGAGTGTCATCTGCATAGAGATGATAGGCAATTCTGGCTTGTTTCAGGATCATTGCAAGGGGTTTCATATAATGGTTGAATGGGGCAGGAGACCCTTGCGGACCTCTTTGTAATTCTGGTGTTACTTTTGAGATGGAGTTGTTTAATTTGATTAACTGTGAGCATTCATTCAGGAAGGAAGCAAACCACTGAAGGACAGTGTCATTTATACCTGCACGTTGTGCGAGGATGTTAAGGAGGATGTCATGGTTGACAGTGTCAAAGGCCGCTGTGAGGTCCAGGAGGACTTGGACTAGGAGGCAGGCCTGGCCTTCGTCCATAGATCTGTGTAGGTCATCAACAATGTTCAGTATTGCAGTCTCTGTGCTGCAGCCTTTCCTGAACCCTGATTGGAAGGTGTTGTGCAGGTTGTATTTTTCAAAGTGGTTGTTGAAATGAGCCAGCATGCATTTTTCGATGATTTGGCCAGGAGAGGGAGGTTGGTTGGGAGAATTACTGTGCTGCATGAAAAAAGGGACACCTGGATGACCTCATTACACTTCCTTATGACTTGCAGACACATCCCTTGCAGGCATGATCTACTGAGAGTGGTTGGCAGCGCCTTGGGCTTGCCAGTTGCAGGACAAAATGTTCCTTTAATGGACATGCTGTAAAGGCTCTTTTCGGTGCCCGTGCTGGACTAGAGCCAGTTGCTCTAGTACGTACTCTAGCACGTGCCTGGCAGGCTACGAAGCACTCACATATTCTTTTTATTTTTTTGTGACTTTATAAGCTACGAAATGGGGCCAACTTTGATATAAAGTTATAAATGGGTAGTAACATTGCAAAAATGCATATTGAAAGGGGTTTTAAAGATAAATACAAACATAACAGAAAAAAGTACCTGGCAGACACTACCAATGGAGAAATGCACTTTGCTAATGTCAGGCTAGGGTGAGGATACACACATACATGCCCCTCCCACAGAATTGGCAAATTACACATACACACACCACCCCCCCAATGACCTACTCACCTCCACTTACCTGCTCAGTGAGGAGGGATGATGTGGTGATGGCTGGTCACAGCAGGTCACCGTCATGCTCTAATCAGTGGAGGCCAGGCAGGCGGGTGCCAGAGTCTACAGTTCAGCTTGGCCTACCGTGCTTGCTCTCTGTAATGCTGCCACTGCCATGGTCACGCAGCAGAGCAATTAGAGTGCTAGCAGTTTGTATATAGTGTCAGTGCAGAGCAGCACATGCACACCGAGTTCTGACAGGGACTGACAGTTTTTGGTGGGCCCAGGCCACAAGCAAGTAAAGGCAGTATTATAGACAGCTTCAGTTGGTTTCAGTTCAGTGCAAACTGATACAAACAGCATGCTATGCACTTTTAATTTGCTCCACGACATTCTAAAGTTTGTCCTGAACTTTGCCAGCCTGCTCCCTCTCAGCACAGCCATCAGCTGCCCTCAATCATAATTTACCAATGGAATTAGAAAGTGATGATGTTCCTTGGTGAATGGCAAGTATGCACTGCTGACATCAATATTGTGATGCAGTCATCATTTCTGGATCGGGGTGGGTCAGCCATACCAGGCAGACATCCAAAAGAGAACAGATTCGTTTTTAATAATTACTGGGCCCAATGCCCAGGGACGGAAAATTCAGTAGACATGGCCCTGTGAAATAAGTACGATGCTGAGCACCGGAAACCACTGACACAAATTAAGCACTGTTTTGGACCCAGGTGCTACTTTTTCCTCAGTCATATTAACAATAGCAGTGGTAACTTTTCCCAATATTCATTAATGGGAGGGCAGGATCAAGTCAGATGTAGGAAGTCCTTTTTCTCTGCAGCATTATGGGTGCAGCACAAGTCAGTCTGGAGGCCTCTTTGCATTAAGCTGTAAGGTGTGTGCTAAATTCAGTGAAGACATTTTTAATGAATAAGACACAGACTGCTACAGGGTTAGAGGGTTCAATGACAGAATATCGAGGCACAAAAATATCAGAAAATAAATCTTGTGAACAAAAATATAGCCTTTCTATACTTATCTAACAAAACAACAATTATGAAGAACAAAAATATTGCTGTTAACAATATCGTTTTTTACTAATATTGAATACAAAAATATCATTTAGAAAAATATCGTGCCCTATAAACAAACGTATTAACTGTCGAAAATATCACATCGCACAATGACAACAGCAATATTGCTAAAATAGGTACATTTTTAATTACTCATCATAAAAATAATGACATTATACATTAAAGAAAACATTAAACCAAACAATAAACATATACACATATTTTAATAGAATATTCACATTACATTACTAAATAAATATAAATAAACCCAAGAAAATATAAATCAATATATAATATATAAGTTCAATAAAATAAATATGTATAATCACTACCTTTATACCAATATATATATATATTATGTTCTCGAGGCCGCCCTGAAGGGTCGGGGGCTCCAGTATCGGAGAATGCTGTGTGAGTATTCAAAAGGAGGAGCATGACCCACTCACGCACTCAGCCTACTTAGGAAAGCTAATGAGCAAAAAGTGTCTGCGTGTTGGAAGGGATTTGAGATGGATTACATCCCTCTTCGATCGTGCTGATAAAAGGGTGCTTTGTTTCAAGCAAAATGAAAATGGAAAGAAATACGCAAATACCATTAATTCACGTGACTGCCTTTATTGATGCCCTTATATCAACAACAGTGTCATTGCCAAGTAAGAACTGTGAAAGTGCAAGATTGGTGAAAGAATAATGAGAACTTTCAGATCACATTATCGGCATGACTTACAATGCACTGTGGGATTTGTATTTTTACACTCAGTCATGTGACTATCAACTTAAAAGCACGCACGAACGCACTTTGCATTTTAAATGCTTTCACTTCCTGCTGTGATCAAGGCCATTATCGCCGAAACGTTAGCTGATGGAAGAAAGCTGCGTTGCTGAAATGCTTGAATAAAAGCCCCGTTTTCAGTATTGGGCCTCACTTTTTGCTACACTTGATGGTGTTTTGATGGGTTTTCTTCGAGCCCATTGTTCTCGAGGCCGCCCTGAAGGGTCGGGGGCTCCAGTATCGGAGAATGCTGTGTGAGTATATATATATATATATATATATATATATAATGCAAAAAGAGTTGCCCCTAGGTGGGATGCACTCCCAGGTGGAAATTACGCCAAAGCAAGGGCACACGCCATGAACAAAGTCCTTTTTGTCTTTAAAAGGATTGCCGATGTTCGCGCCGGCACCCCTGCATATAACAGGCACCTCCTGTTCCACAGTTAGCTGCCCCAATAAAGCAGCCGCGGACCCGCTTTGGCGTAATTTCCACCTGGGAGTGCATTCCACCTAGAGGCAACTCTTTTTGTATTTTGTATAGCGGCCAGCCTGGTCGCGGGATTGCACCACCGCGAAACACTTGCGGTTCCGCGGCTGCTTTATTGGGGCTGCTAACTGTGGAACAGGAGGTGCCTGTTATATGCAGGGGTGCCGGCGCGAACATCGGCAATCCTTTTAAAGACATTTTTCAATGTGAGTGCCGGCGGCGACCCACTTGGGTTTTACTGAACCACCAGTCCCAGGAAGCATTGCTTCAGGTGGTTCACCTGAGCATAATTATTACGGGGATTTACTGGTGGTTGCCGCACGCCGTCACGTCACATGGTCTGCCACTGAAGAGGGCGTTGGCCCAAAACGCGTCTGGCAGGAAACCAGAAAAGGACTTTGTTCATGGTGTGTGCCCTTGCTTTGGCGTAATTTCCACCTGGGAGTGCATCCACCTAGAGGCAACTCTTTTAGTATTATAAATATATATATATCTCTCAACAATAATCCACAAGTCTCCTCTGCTGTTCAACAGTTTATTCAGGATATACACGAATATCCCAACATGTTTCGGAGACATCAGACTCCTTGCTCACGGGTCAGGAAGCGGACACTCTGCTTATCACTTATTCCTTTCACTGATTTGCAATTCACAGAGAAAGAGGACTCAGTGCACATAATACATTTGAGAGGGTCTGCAAGCATGGGCACCATTTTTTTTTTGCAAAATGTTTTTATTGGTTTCAGTTTTTAAAAAAACACATACAAAACAAGTAGCAGTGGGAGGCACCAGCAGAACGTACAGGTCAAGAGATACAGAGATTCAAATGACAAGTTCATCTTGTGTACTAGGACTCGACCTGAGATATCAACAATCGTTATGTACCCAATCAAGCGGAGGTGTGCAGTAAGCAATAAAACATCATGCTTTACTCCCCTCGTGGGATTTGTTATTTAATTGACACTTGCGGCTCCCACTTCCAGCCATTCTTCCCACATAACTCAACAACGAAACTAAACTAACAGTGGTATCACGGTATCACAAAGTAATGCTTGGTCAATGATGAGGGCAGGCTACTGTGAACAGGGCCCACGACCGAACTCCCATGCCTCTCCGCCCTGGAGTCACATTCGACCAGTGTGTTAGATATGTAAGAGATGAAGAGCCCTTAGCCTGGGACCACAAGTGAAAAGGGGCAAACCCTCAGACAGATACTCTACTAGGGGGGCCCATGTGTATTTGAACCCTGTTCTCGAGTCTTCTACTATGTGTGCCATTCTTTCCATCGCCAGAGCTCGCCACAATCGGGCGTGCCATCAGGTCTTCTCTTGTGAGCGCCATTTTGCAGCCAGTAGAGGCCTGCCCTTCTTTATCCATGCCCGAGGGATTTGGGGCTAAGTAATTGGAAACTTTAGTGGTCTGCGCTTTCTTCGACGGCATATGGGCCGGGGCGCGGAGTCAGCTCAAGGCCCCCCTGAAGTGATATGGTGAAGGGAAGCGGTGTGGAATATCAGGAGGAAGGTGTAGAGATCTCGCTGCGCCACTCCACCATCTGGGGCCCACTCCTCGTGGCAATCGGGCGCCCCGTGTCCAGACCACACTCAAGAATCTCGAGCTGGGCGCCTCCCCAAGGCCCAGAGCGGCTCCCACAGGTCCAACCAGCTGTTGAAATATAGTGGCCTGCCCTGGGATTCTGTCACGAGGCTGTATTAATAAGCCTGAGGCTTCCTGCCCTCCTTCACATTAGGGCCAGGATATCCAGCTCCAGGGCTCCTGTGTAGATACGGGCAAGTCAGGGGGTCCCCCTGCGCTTCTGGATGCAGTGAGCTGAAAATTGGTCCTCCTCTTGAATGTGTGTGCCTCCACTTGGGGACCATGCGGGGGTGTGTTATATTTGGATGGGCCTTGGTAGTGGAGAGTCATGTCCAGGTCTGCGGGCGGGTCCTCGCTCCGCTCTCAGGGCCCCAGGTGACCCCCCCACAGACACAGCAGGTGCTGATGCGTAGGGGCCCAGCACTAACGCCCAGTCACGAGGCTGTGTGTTCACGTTAGAGGCCGCCTGACCCTCACCATCTTAGGGTCAGGCAAGTCGGTATTGGGGATCCACAACAGCCACGAGTAGACCAAGGGGCCCCCCATTCCCCGGAGTGCAGCTCATCAAGCAACGGAATGACCGGAGACCTCCCCCTCAAGATATGGGCCCCATTCCTCACCTCGGGGACCTTGCATGGAAGCCGCAGTGATTGTCCGTGTTGCGGCGGGGACCACCCACATTGATGTCACTGGGCGGGTCTGCAAAGCGGGCCCCGCCGACCACAGTCCAATGTGGTCATGGCCACCGCCGGTCTCCGCTCTACCGGTCAGTGTTGTTCCCTGCGGTAGTCACCGCCGCCGTCTCACCGCAGAGGCTGTGCCACCATTTTGGAATGAGCTCTGCAGCCCTGGCCTTCGCCTCAACACTCCGCAGGCATAGATCGGAGCTCCCTCACCGCCAGATAAGGGTCCCCCCGTTGACCAGAGGGATGGGGGACCCGGTTGCGAGCTTTGGTAGGGGGTAAGATGCCTCTGAAATGGCTAATTGCTGCAGGCCTGGCACTGAGCCGAGCGGAGCAGAGTTACGTCCGTTCGACCATGATGGTTGGCCACACCCCCCATGGGCACCATTTTAACATAAGAGTGATCAAAGCCATAACATAATGAAAAGAATGCAAGCTGCCCATTGCGTTTCGATTAGAAAACAAATGCCGTACCATTATGAGTGACATCTCACAATAAATACTATAAATGCGAATTAAACATTTATCAATCTTGTGGTATGAAGAAATGGCAACTACTAATTTCATGCTGACATATCCGGTGGCGTCTACCTACTGCACTTGCTCATAATTTCATGAGACCTAATGCCCATAGCGTGAACCATTTAGATATTCGCATAGGACATTTTTTTGCCCAAAAGCTTTTAATCCCTCATGTTCATTGTGTTTAAAACTGGACGTCATTCTGACCTCTCATGTACATAGTGTATGAAACTTAACGCGCTAGGCAAAGGAGTCTCAGAAGCTATGAGGAGCTATGGAATGCTGCCCCTGTGGGTGTGCATAAACTTCCAATTTTCCAGCGCAATATTTGGTATGCAGTTATAACTAAAGAATTACACTTTTGTCTTGGTTGGAGCGATCTAATTGCGGGTTTAAGACACAGTTAAAATCCCCTTTAATAATCAAAGGGATATGCACAAATCTGGTAAGGATGACAGTGAGGTGGGCCAAGAAGGCTTGCTGTGCTACATTCGGCGCATACATACTGCCTAATAAAAGGGACGTGCCATCTAACAGTCCCTCCACCAGAACATATATCGCCCTTCAGGGTCTATTCCCATGGCCATGCATCGAAAGGGAACTCCAGGCCTAACCCATATAAAGCCTGAATATGTAGTGCTGTAACATTGACCACGCCAACGTTCCTGGACACGTGCGTCTTTCCCTCCTGCATTATCGGTTTCTTGGAGAAAGGCTATCTGGGCTTCAAGCCTTCTAATATATTTTTGTACTGTGTGACGCTTGCTTGCTGTCCCCATACCTTGGAAATTCCACATTAAGATGTGCAGCCTGGCCATAGCATAATGTGTAGGCAAGGGAGGGGAGGCACCGACCAGTGGAGGGAGGGGCTCCTCATAATTCTAGTGGGTGGTAGCATGTGAGGCAGGCAATACTCAGGGCTGGGCAAATACATATTGTGTGACCTTTCAAACAAGTAAACTAGAACCACTAACTCCCAACCCAGGGAGGTCAAGAAAACTCAAACAATCAACAAACCAACCCACCGGTGGGATTATCCCAGTGGCATATTTGAATGCAAAACTACACCTGAGGAGAGGGTCTGGGGGGCGATTGACATACCGTCACCAGATACAGTAAGTCCGAAAATCAGCTCGCCATCAAGGTGGGTCACTGACCCATTGCGGTTTAGTGATAGTCAGGAATATAAGAATCTGCTCCACCCAGTCCCAGGCATTGGCTGTCTCAGTGAAGAAATAGCTGGTATTGTTCACCATTATCTTCAATTTTGCTAGGAAGAGTAGCGAGTAGGTCAGTCCCGCCTGTCTCAAGCATTTCTTTACTCCCAGGAAGGAGGCCCTACTTCACTAGATGGCCAGAGTGTAATCTGGGAATAGGAATATACGCACGTTGTCATAGAGTATTGGCTCCGTGGCCCTACTGCTCCTGAAATGGCCTTTTTATCCCTGTAGTTCTTAAGACTGGCCACCACTGGCCTGGGAGCAGCTTGTGGTGGCGGTCGCCACGCCGGTACTCGATGGGCGTGCTCCACAAGGCCCAGATCTCTGTACTGGGGTGAATGTATGACATTGTTCTGCATTCTGTCCATCAATTGTTCTTTTTGCATTTGTCACCCCAAGTGAGACGGGTATGCCCAGACGTGGGTCCCGCGCTCTCCATGCCACTGGAGTCAAGCTATCCTGGCTGATGAGGGGTGAAACCCCAAAACTGGTCCTAGGATGCTTGTTTCCAGTCCAGGGAGGGCCTGGCAATTTGGGCTGAACTGTTCCCATTGGGCGCAGGGTCGAGTCTGATTTGCATATGGCTGGGTTCAAACTGGAATGGCATGGGGAGCAAAAAAATGATAGATTTAGGCCCAGAACTCTGTACTGGGGTGAATGTAAGACATTGTTCTGCATTCTGTACATCAATTGTTCTTTTTACATTTGCCACAAGGTATTGAGCTTATAGTTTCACGGGTGCCGCTGCTTGTGCGAACAATGTTTCACAAAATAGCACAGGGTTGGACCCTTCCTCCCCTTTGGGGATGCCCACAAAAATGCAAATGAGAGAACGCCCTCTGATGAAAGCGCTAGCCCTATATGTGCACCAGCGCTATCTGTAGTACATAAGGGGCTGCACACTTGCCTGCGGCCCATTCTGTAATACCAAACTGCCCTGGCGCAAACACACGTTGCTCCCCCAGGGCACTTTGTATACTATGGCCCCTGGAATAATTTGTTTTTCTAAGTAAAATCAATGACATGGGTACACATGGCAACTCTGGGTGCATAAGGTGGAAGCGTCTCTCACTGAATTTCAATTTATATTGTATTGCATTCAATTTATCAGAGTCTTTTCAAGAAAATGTCTATAAATGATAAAGGAAAAATGTAGTGTATGACATGCAAAATGTATAACAAATGGAAAATATATTTTCAGAATACAGCATAAAAATTGCTTGACACAGCTTATTTTCTTTTATGTTTGAGAATGTATGGAGGAAGATGAAATGAAACAGGTGTTTTGGATATGAAGTGAGCTGGTGAGGCATTGTTTTCCTGACTTGTCATGTGGGCCAGTTTTACCAGAAACCTGGGGCAATAATTCCTTCGTCTCTCTTCAATCTGCACTCATCTTTCAGCTGCAGACCAGTATCGAATACCTGTATAGAACGTGAATCTAATTGGGTACTTATTCTTGGCAACTAGTTAGTTGTACTTCCAGGTTATAGGGCACAGAGTAACGGAAGGAGAGTTCACAGAAAAGTTTGGGGCAAAATTTATTTAACTTGCTTGAGTGTATTGCCTGCATTCCTGAGGCTGGAGGGTGCAGACCCACACAATGACACATGGGAGGATGGGGACTGGGATACCCTTGGAAATGTTATGAGGACCTTTTACCAAGGGTTTGCTCTTCCTAGACACTACTATTTGATAGTTAGTAGGGGAGAAGACGTTTGCCCGGAGATTCTATTGTTAAAGGTGAGGATGTTTCAAGGCACGGCCTACCTTTTTGTATGTCCTTATTGTTAGTTCAGGAAAGTGGATGATGGATGATCATAACTACGTGTTGTGAGAGATATTACCTTTAACAAAGGCTTGACCATGTGGTATCTGCATTTTTGCCTGCACTGCAGCCAAAGAAGACATCAAAAAAGGAACACCTCAAACCAGTGCCAGGACCTTAGGTAGTAGATCCACGTTCTGTCTGGAAAATGAGGATAATGGTTGTGAGCAAATAACGTTTATGCAGTTTCCAGTTCCTCTTGACCATGAAAAAGAATTTTTTGCAGGGTACTCACAGAGGTACTGTGATGCAGGGCTGGTATCTGCATGTCAGCCAGTCTCGCAGAGGTGAGTGTATATCACCAGAAGTCTTTAAAACTAGCTGGAGAAGCTGTGGTTCTGCCTAGCACCAAGAAGACTGTATGACTGCTCAGAGAGGAAAGGAGAGAGCCTAGGCCTAGCCATACTGGAGGAGAGGCTGTCCAGGAGGAGAAGACCAGCTACGTTCCCAGCTGTGGATTGTCCAAAACAGGCCGAATGACACTGGAAGCCAAGCCTGTACTGTCTGAAGTTGTGTGATGTCAACCGTTTCCCTGTGTGATTCATGTGTGAAATCACATCAAGAAACTACAATACAGCCAACAGTGTGCTATCCAGCACTCTTGCAGCGTGTCTGAGGTGCTTGTCCAGGTGCTGCCGAATTTGTGGTACATCCTATGAGAGCCATCATCGCTGCTGTAGTGGTACATGGAGTCTGCAAATGCCAAAGCCATGTATTCACCAACCCGGCTTATCATGCTGTTCATTTGAGTAGCCTTAAGGATGTGTGAGTCGGGGGGCATGGCCAAGACCGCCAACAAGATGGCCGCATCTTAGTCAGGCTCAGGATCCGGCGGTCTCCAATATGCTGCTCGCCACTGCGTTATACTAACGCTGGTGTCCCCACGGCATACTGGGAGTGCTGTGGCTCGAGGAGACGCGGGGGCGATGCCCGCACACACCACCGTTACCTAAAGCTGAGGGGAATCGGGAGCATCGCGGTGCTGCCTACACAGCCTCGGAGGCCCTGTGGCAACAGGGGCTGCGGGTGAGCCTGAGGCCGCACAATCGTGTTGGTTGCTGACACGCCCCCTCCCTCGTCCTCTGTGTGTGGGCTACAGAGCGGTCGGCTCCTTCTGACTTGGCCCGCGGTCCTGCTCCTGATCCCAGAGCTGTGAGGCAGCAGGCTGCTGCGAGTCCAGAGTGTGAGTGAAGTGCAGCCTGGGCGGCTGTCTGAATTCCACAGGCCGCGTCTCCCCCCGCGGCTGCCTACACCACGTGGCTGGAGCCCTGCACATGTCCCTATACAACGCTCATGGGAGGCTGCTGCGGGTGAAGAATGGTGAGTCCAGCCTGTGGGCTTTGACCTTGTTTAACCAAGCCGAACTCCTGGCACATGTGGAGCTGTGCGAAAGGGAGGTGCTGCGCTCACTCGTCTACTTGTCAGCCCCCCAGAGACAGTAGCCTAAACCATCTGCTCCATAGCAGGGGGTGCCTGAGATATAGATCATCGTCTGGACACCTGCCGGGATGGGGCTACGAAGAGACAGGGAACGCTGAGTACATTGCTCCCCACTGGCCCAGACTCCCCACTGTTTGCATATTGATCCGCTGGGCTGATTTGAGCGGATTCTGTGAGCTGATCTGCCCACCGCCTGCTTACACCCATAATTGGGGAGCTGGGGATAGGATCCCTGCCTATTGACACACCGCGTGACAGCAGTTGTTGTGACCCACCGACATCTCTATGCACAGACACAACACTGGGGGCCCCACATGCGACACTTCATGCAACCCACCTTGCTAGATTTGGGAGATTCCCCGGTAATAGTGGGACCCACCCTGGGTGGTAGCTCCCCCGCTTGTCCAGAAACTCCACAATGTTGACTAAAGCCTGTACAACAATTGTGGGGCGGGCCTAGCTGGGGGGGAGGAGTGAAGATACCCTGAGTGCATGCCGTCCTCCTGTACCCGGGGTGTTCACTTACTGAAGACATGACATGGGACGTTCGGACTCCTGGCAGAGAAGGCTTACATTCGACTGCGCTGGCCCCACTGATCACCACAGCTCCCAGTCAGATTCAGAAAGCCCTTGGGACAAGGTGGTGTCGCAGCCCCCCATGCGACATCTTGAATGTGATGGTAAAACTCAAGGTGGGCTTCAGAGCCATGGAGGGACGCTTCGATACACTAACTGGCCGCATGGACAGTCTGTGCGAGCGGATGGACAGCCAGGGAGCCCGGATTGACGGCGCTGAAGAAAGGATCTCCAGCCTGGAGGATAGCTCCGGGGCAACGCAGAAGCGCCTAGATAAAATGGAGCGCCTTTTAAAACAAGTGGCAATCAAGAACGAGAACCTCGATGCCAGATCTCATAGGAATAACATTCGTATCTCGGGAATTGCAGAGAATACCGACATGGGGCATCCTGAGAACTTTGCTGAACAATTGCTACTGGCCCTCTTTGACCGCCCTAGTTTCTCCTACACTTTTGCGATCGAACGTGCACACTGCTCATTTGACCCGCGACCTATGGAAGGCACTCCACCGTGATTCCCTATAGCCTGTCTGCTCAATTATAGGTACAGAGACAGCGCTGTGGTTGGCCCAGGAAAAGGGTCCCTTCAATACCAAGGTTCGAATATACCCATCTTCCCTGATTTCACCCCAATGGTACAGGAAGCTCGGCGGAAATATATAAGTGTTAAAAACGCATTTCGCAAACGGAACATCTGCAACTCCATGCTGTACCCGGCTCAATTACAGATAGAACATAAGGGAAGATCCAGGATCTTCGATATCCCTATAGACGCCAAGGCCTACTACAAAACTATCCATGCTGGATCTCCATCGAATGACCATGCGCCCCTGGATGCTATTGGGACACAGGAGCCTGCCCACCACATCTTGAAATGAGAATGGGGGGTGGTTGGCTGCTGGGTCTGATGTCTGATACCCTTGTCTCCTTGCTTGTATATACGTCAGCAAATGACTCATATTGCATATCTCATCGCTTGCGTATCCAAATTCATGGTGGCAAGCAACACATTCCAGCTTTGACTTTTTACTTTGTAGGGACCGCCGGAGACCGAGTTGCTCCCATGACCCCATGGTGAACACCATTTTGGATTGTTGTGGGTTATGTTTTTCTTTCTTTCTTGAGGGACTAAATGGGATTCACTGGATAATGTTGGATCTATTGTGGGTGGGGGGTGGTACTCTACTGTGGGACTCTTTTACTAGAGTTGAAATGTTTTTTAATGTTGCACATCGTACCTTAGCATTCACCACCTATACTGTTATATGGCACAAGGCTCTTGGGCCTATGTATGATCACTTCGTACTAACTCCACAACATGGTCAAGTCCATCGACCTAGGCGTAGTTACCTGGAATCTGCGCTGTATTAACAATCCCCGCAAAGGTAAACATGTACTGACATATCTTAATAGATATTCCACTAAAATTGTTTTTCTTCAGGAGACCCATTTCTCCCCATGTGCTGAACATACATTTGCTAGGAACTGGGGTACACATCGATATTTCTCGTGTTACAGTTCCTACTCGCGTGGTACCTGTATCTTAATTCATAAAACTGTACTTTTTCTTTATCACTCACACAACTCGGACATGGAAGGCTGATATCTGCTAATACATGGAATGCTGGGAGACAAGAGTACATTATTAATCAATATATATGCCCCTAACACTGACAACCCTGATTTTTTTTTTTTTACCTCTTTTCCCGACTGAACAGCTTTGTGGTGGGCCATTTTATTATTGGTGGGGATCTTAATTTACCACTTTGTTTGCACACCGATTCCACTAGCACGCACCAGTCTGACAAACCCAGGGCCCGAGATGCACTCAGTCACATCATCAGCACTTATATGCTGCATGATGCATGGCGTACCCATCACCCTACGCAATCCGGATACGCCCCATTTGGTCTCAACTCGATTAGACTATTGGCTATTGTCGGCCACAGCTCACACATGGATATCCGAGGTAACAGTGCTCCCTAGAACACTCTCAGATCACAATCCAATATTATTGAAACTTCAGATTCCATATGGAAGTGGCCTCGAGTTCAGCTGGCGTTTCAACAGCGTTTCGCTTTTGGGACCAAGTGTTCCGTAGTGAGCTCCATATGTCCATTCTTGAATATTTTGAGCACAATGCAGGAACTGTGGCCTCACAGGCGACCTTGTGGGAGGCGTTTAAGGCCTTCATCAGAGGGGTGTCTATCTCCAAGCAGGTGGGTATTCTTAGAGATATCCGCACAGAATTAAGTCAGATTGAAACAAAACTGCAGGAGCTGGAGCGTAGCGAGGAGACTGATCGAGCGCCTGGACTGACTCGATGGGAAGAACTACTGGCCGAATATCGCAAGTTTGCAGAATGGGAAATCGCATATCTGAGTAAACACTCCCAAGCTAGTCGCTATTGTGAGGGCGAGCGACCTGGCCGCACCCTTGCTCGCATTCTACGCCCCAACACATTGGTCAATTATTTTGCGGAACTCCGAGCGGAGAATGGAGAGGCCATTATGAGCACAGAACGTATCATTGCCACGCTCTGTACTTGCTACCAATAAGTGTACTCTTCTCAGGTAACTAATGACCCTGAGACACTTTCAGCATACCTGGCGGATGTGGCCATGGTATGGCTGGAGGATGGCCAGGGACAATTCCTCACTGAGCCACTCACCCTAGAGGAAGTTACCCAAGCTATCGACACTCTAGATGGCTCAAAAGCGCCTGGGCTCGATGGACTAACTGCGGCATTTTTATAAAGTGTATAAGCAACAACTTGCATTGAGATTGTTGGCATGGCCTACAACGAAGCCAAGCAGGTCGGCACTTTACCCCCCACGCTCAGAGAGGCAGTCCTCACCTTGCTGCTGAAATCCGGTAAAGATCCTGGTAATTGTGTGTCACATCGCCCACTATCTCTGCTAAATTTAGATAATAAAATTTTGGCCAAGGTGCTAGCAACCCGATTAGCCTTGGTAATGGAGCAGTTCATCTCCTCAGCACAGTCTGGGTTAGTTCCACACTGGTTTACCTCCTTTAACTTCCGTACTGCTTTTGCCGTGCTTAATAAAATTTCTCCCGCCATGCCGGCTGCAGTGGCATTTCTCGACACAGAGAAGGCCTTTGACTCCCTCGAGTGTCCTTTTCTCCGGGCTGTGCTAGGCAAACCAGGCAGTCCCCCCCCCAGTTCATATCACTAATTATGCTACTATATTCCAATCAGACTGCCCGCATTAGAATGAACGGTGCTATATCAGATGCGTTCCCGAATCTCGTGGTACTCGACAAGGGTGCCCATTATCCCCCCTTTTATTTATAACGGCAATGGATCCTCGGGTCCGGGTGATGCAGGAGTGCCAATTGCATTGTGGGTTCCAACTCACCCATGGGCCTCTACTAATATCACTGTATGCAGACAGCATTTTACTGTTCATCCGCAACCCCCAGCTCAATCTCCCCGTTCTTATGCAGGAGATAGCCAGATTCAGTGACTTCTCGGGCCTCCGTATAAATTGGGCCAAATCAGAGCTGTTCCCGTTAATGGACGAGACAGCTTCTCCCCCGGCTGAGCTCCCCTTTAAATGGGCGCCTGATGGAACTAAAGACTTGGGCATCCACATCCATGTAGAAAAGGAGCAGGTACTACAATGAAATTGTGGGCCAGCTCTGTCAGATCTCAATGCACAGGTGGAGTGTTGGATAAAACTCCCTGTGTCAATAGATGGGCGAGTTGCAATAATAAAAATGGTTGTCCTGCCTCGCTTTCTATACCTCTTCACTAACATCCCTATTCCCTTAACACAGCACTTTTTCAACACACTAAGGGGAACACTTTTGCGATTAACATGGGCTGGAACCTGTCCCCGTATTGGTTGGGATACACTTACAATCCCTTATGAGCGCGGGAGCCTAGGTGTCCCTGACCTATATTTATATTATCTAGCAGCTCAATGCCATTACACTTACCGTTGGTACCATCCTGATGCTCAAATACCCTATCTATGCCCTGAAAGAGTGATTCTTGAAAGAATCAGGCACACCCAGATTCTACCCAAGGGAATCCCACTCGACGATATGGACATACAAACGGTGTCCATTACCTGTTGGGCATGGTGCCGTATGCGCCGCACATTGGGAGGTGTCCCCTTCTATTCCATTTCTATCCCGCTGCATGACAACCCTTGGCTCCCGCTCACTAGGGAGAAACTAGACCAAGGCACCCTTCATAGGCATGACCTCCACACTATGGGGGACTTGTTCCCTGATGGTCATGTTACACCCCTTTTGGAGGGATCATGGGATAGGGATATTCCATTCATAGACCAATTTATTTTCAGGAGACTGCGCAACACGTTACGATCGCTCCGCCCTTCCTATCCCCGCCCTCCTGACAATTTTACCCCACTGACTCTGACAATCTCGAATACCGAGGGAGGACACATGATTTCTAGACTATATAGATCCTGTCTTGAACTAAAGCCCGACACTACCAATAGATTGCGTAAGGTTTGGGCGACAGAACTCAGGATGGAAATCACTGACAAAATGTGGGCATACTGCTGCACACAGACGCAGCGCATTTCTATCTATCAACGCCAAAATTGTTACACTTTAAATTTTTACATAAAAATTATATATCCCCATCTGATATAGCTAAGTTTGACCATACCAGATCTGATGCCTGTGCTAAGTGCCACGATGCGGGAGCTGACTTCGCACACCTCGCCTGGACCTGCTCTGTAGTACATGCTTACTGGGTGATGGTGTTTGAACGGATCTCAGCTATGATGGGTGCAGACCTAGCACCTTGTCCACTAATGGCATTATTGGGATATACCCTCGAGGTGCCATACAGCGTCCATAGGTTGGTGTCCATGGCGCTGCTACTGGCTAAAAGAGAGGTAGCACTGCGATGGGGTAGTGCATGTCCCCCCACAGCTTTGGAATGACTAGCGAGTATTTGTTATTGCGAGAAAGTAGGGGAGGATTATGCACAGATGCAACCCTTGAACTCACATTCCAAAGACTTCTGGGCCCCCTTCCAGGCCTACCTGCCATCTATAGAGCGTGATGAGTCAGAATGAAATGCAGCTCAGCATTAACATCAGTTTATACATGTCTCTGCACTATCTGATGCCTAGAGTATCCCAATGACTAGTGCCATCCAGGTGAAGCATAGTTAATACTGTGAAATATTTGTAAATGGAATGTTACATACCCAATAGGATGGTAGGATGGTCGAACTTTATTTTTTAATCTATCATTTGACAAGTGTGATGTGCATACATTGTTGATGTTAATTTGAAATGTTCAATAAAAAAATAAAAAAAGAATGTGTGAGTCTGCCACCCGACATCCAAACTCAACTCAACTCTATGCTACTCCACTGTACAACACTGTACTCCAGTCTATCCCAGTGTACACCACAGTAGTTTACTCTATGCCACTGCAAGCCACTCTGACACTCTATGCCCCTCCACTCTACCACAGAATACTCCACTGTACAACACTGTACTACAGTGTATGTCACTGTAGAGCACTGTAGTCCACTGTATGCCACTCTACCACACTCTACTCCACTCTGCTTCACTCCCTCTACACCACTTCACCCCCAATTTATTCCATGCTTCTCAATGACACACTACTCCACTATACTCCACTACTCCACTCTATGCCACTCTATGCCACTCAGCTCTAAGACATTATATGCAACTCCACTGTACCACACTCCGCCACACTGTACTCTACTCAACATCACTTTACTCTACAAGACTGTACTGTACTGTACTGTACTCTATGCCACTCCTCTCTATGACAGTTTCCTAGACTATATGACATGCCACACCACTCTACTCTATGACACTTTACTCCACTCTATGCTACGTCACTCCACTCTACTCGATGGCACTGTACTGTACGACATGGCACTCCACTCTATGACACTCTACTTCACTCTACGCCATGCCTCTCCACTAGACTCCACTAGACTCCACTAGACTCCACTGTACAACACTTTACCCCACTCAGTGCCACTGTAGGACTCTCCACTCAATGTTGCTTCACTCTACAATGTTCTACTCTATACAACTCCACTCTACAACACTCTATTACACTCTATGCCACTGTACAACACTATACTACATTGTATGCCCCTACGCTCCACTGTACAACACTCTACTCCACTCTGTTCCACTGTACGACACTCTACTCTATGCCAATCTACAACACTCTAGGATACACTACGCAACTCCCTCCAGGCCACTCCACCCCACTTTACTCCACTCTACTCTATGACACATTACTTCACTCCACTATGACACACTACTCCCACCTACTCCACTGCACTCTACTGTATGCCACTGCACTCTACCACACTCTACTACACTCTACAGTGTACTGTACGCCACTCCACTCTACTCCCCGCTATGATACTCTACTCCACTGAACGACACTCTGCGCCCCTTCACTCTACCATACATACCTCCACTCTATAGCATTCTACTGTACACTAATGTAATCCAGTCTGTTTCTTTAACATCCACACATATGTACATGTGTGTTTTTATATTACAAATATATTTATATATAGTGTTAAATAATTAGTGTAATGTATTTACTTTATATTATGTTAATTTTATATATTATATAATTTACATTTACTACTTTAAACTGTATATATATTACAAAATTGATATTTCTGGATGATATTACTGTCTACAATATTTTTTTGATATTTTTGCAATCTTCATTAGTATAGGAACACAATATTGTGGTAAACAACATTTTGAAACACAATATGTTTGTTAACAATATTGTTTACCACAATAATGTGTCATCAAACCCAACTTCCAGGGATGCGGCCCAATGGCCCACAGATAGGGGCCTGAAATGGTGAATACTTAGGTCTTCCTATTGAGTGCTAAATTCCATTTGATGTGTCTTGTGGCACACTTGAGGTTGAGGTAGTTTGTTTATGAGGGCTATTGAAGGGTCCTTTGGGTAATCTGCATGTTGTGATGTTGCGTAAACTAAGGCTCTGGTTTAGAGCTACAAGGTTTGTTTTCACACCAACAGATGACACAAGTGAACTTAGTTCAATGCACCAGTGCTTGAATGTGAAAGACAGGTTGTAGCCCTGCACAACCCAATACATAGTTGAAGTGGTGTCTGTGTTTTTGGTTTACTAACAGTCAGCAGCAGCTGGTGCCAACATACAGTGGTGTGGCAGCTCTGGGGCAAATAATAAAAAAAGCACCCATCTGCTACTTCCGCTGCCGCTCCCACTACCTGCTGCCTTGGTGCTCCTCTCTTCCAGAAGTCCCTAGGCCAGCACAGGCTCCCAGACTCCCCACCCAATCCAGAATCTGCTCTCATGCTGTGAAAGCAGTGTCTGGATTGGTCTGAGCGGCCTGGTTAGGTGCTCGCTAGACTGGGAGCCTGTGTCATTTCATAACCAAGCTGTACAATACAGCTGGGTCGGAGAACCAGTCCCTGTGACGTCAAGAAAGGATTGCCTGGTCCACCACTAGACTCTGCAGCATTGGCTGCCAGTGAAAACTAAAACGATAATAAAATTGTTTTATTATCGTTTAATTTTTTATTCTGCAGTGGGGCGATTCTCCTCCACTATTATAGAGGAGCCGCCACTGCCAACAGTCCCCAAACAGGGATTCAGAGACGCAGCAGTAATTTGAGAGCCCAGCGTTATTGTTTTCAATATCACACACAATCACTGCACTAAGAAAAATGCTTTTATGGGATCACTAACAGAATATCGGAAAAAAAATATTGTGTAGACAGAATCTCAAGTCAAAAATATCAAGGACAAACTATTGAGAAGGTAAATGCAAATAGGTAAGTATAGATTTACTATTCCTAACTCCATGTCTACGTACTTTGATGATATATGGTATTGTCAAAGTACATATATGTGGAGTTATATATAGTTAAACTTTGCTTACCTATAGAAACCTACCTTCATGATATTTTTGTCCTCAATATTCTTGATAGGAAGGTAAATAGAGAGGGGCCCCCGGACCAAAGGGACAGGGCTCCGTGTAAGACTCAAAAGTCAAAAAAATCTCCTTTTGGGACTTCAATCAACCACAACTTTGTTTCTACAAACATTCGTTCAAACATTCACCGCAATGGACTCAGACATAATTCCTTAACAACCACAACACTGATCAAGTCAAATACCACAAAAAGTGCCAGATTTTTCAGATCTTTAAAGCCAAATCTTTACACATTACATTTAGGGCAACAAATAAAATGTACAAAAGCTGTACAAAAGTGAACCAAATGACTTGAAATCATCAATTAAAAAACAAATATTTTACATAAAAAATGACCAAAATTCATACACAATAGAAAGATTTTTTCAAAAAGAGGGAGCACACACAAGACTATTATATCTGTCTTTGTATCATGCTAATCTGTGTGAATCAAAGAATGGGACACATGATTGTTCAAAAGATCATCATCTATTTTATCCATGTGTTCATCAGATTTAGCATAACCTAAGCGTCAACTTGTTTTGGTGGTTAACACAGATTTTGACCATCTTCTTCAGGAACACAAGATATCTCCCATACATGATTACATAATATTAAAACATACCAAACGAAAGTGAGAGTTTTTCGTGTTCAATTGGCTAAATTGTAACATGCATCCAATCTCTTGGGTTAAGCCCAAATCTTAATGAAAGGATCCATGGCTTCACAAGTGGGCCCAATCCCTTAAGTTCTTGATAGATCGCCCACCTAGTTGAGCTGTAAGGCCGCAGAGATATACAGTTCCTCACTGGGGAAATATAGCCCTTCTTTGTGCCAATAGGACCTGTTTTTTCAATTCACAGGCTCTAGGTTCCCAGTGCCTCAGGGATTCCGTGCTGCGTGTATACGTTCGCATGTCGTAACAGGATTTTCTATCAAGATTCTTGACACAATATTTTGTCCCAATATATTTTATTTCCAACATTCTGTCTAAATCCCCTATTATGAGTAAAAAAGGGTTTATTTCAACAGGTTCAGTCTGTTGCCTAGCACATGTAAAATAATCACACAGAATATTATTACAGTATTTATGCAGCACTTCAAACAGTAATGAAGTGAAAACAAAAACACAAGAAAAATCACACACCAATCTCGAAAAATAGATTAAACTTTAAGAAAAAACAAAAATCAGATAAGTAGAACCAGAAATATGACATTTTAAAAGTTTTGAAGAAAAGTAGCTCTTAGAAGCAAGAATCACTAATTGAGTTTAACGGGTCATGGAAGATGGGATCCAAATCACAAAGGCCGACCACGATGAAGCGTGAGTTGGATACAGGAATGAGTCCAGTCCATGGTTATAAAGTATCTTGTGTCCTGGGCGTAGAGATGACAAGTCCTTGCATTGGCCTGTGTGGTGTGGCTGTCGAGGAGAAGTTGACGAGCACTTGAGATACTGCATCAAGATGCGCTGTGTTGCGTTGTGTCCGTTCTGTTGAAGCCGCCAAACAGAGCTGTGATGCGGGCAATGAGATGCTTTACATTGAGGTCAATGAAGCCGCTAGTGTTGCGAGTACTTGTGTCGAGATGCGTCACGCTGAGTCAAGATGCGTCGAGCTGGGCCAATTGTTGGCCTCAAGATGTGGTGCGCTGGGTTGGTGCTAGTGAAGCCCCCGATCAGAAGCTACGATGCTCAGGCCATTAAGGACTCAAAACATTGTTTGCGTTTGAGATTGTTCTCTAGTAAGTCCTTTTTGATGGGCCCTATAAACAGGTGAACAGTCTGTTCACTACCAGGCTACTGCTAGACCACCGCTTGAGCAACCACCGCTGATCAGCTCAGGGGTTGGAATCGCAAAGCAATGGCTAGATGCATTTAAAAGAAAATATCAAGCACTTTCGGCTGCACCTGAATAAATCAGTTACTTCGTGATAAAAGCAACACGAGAGAATATGCAAGATAAGTAATCCAAACATTGAAAAGAAGATTCTCTGAATGCTATAACTGATGTTTTCTGATGCTTACCCTTGCTTAGCAAAGTGAGGTCAATTTGAATGCCCTCTGGTTTGTAATTGTACAAGATGAGGATGAGGATAGCTTCCCAGAGAGTGGAAGTGTATTACCTGCATTCCGATCGGTGGAGGGAGGATACCCAGAGACTGAGGTGAGAAAGAAGAGATCAGGCTACATTTAGAAATTCCGAGAGGCCTTTTGTTTATCAAGGAGTTGCAGAATACTCCTCCCGAGCAAAGTCACCTGGTGGATGGCTGTGAAAATGGTTGGGACACCAGCCTCAGCTTTTCCAAAGAGTTATAGCTTCTAGGACAGACCTGTTGTCTGCCTGTCCCCAATTGCTGCATCAAGAAGATCCCAAACCACATTTTGTCCAGGGTGTGGGTGTTGAAGCTTAGAGTCACCTCCAGTGTTTCCTATAATGAGAAACATCATCCTACACAAAGGCTGCCTCTCCACAGTAGTCTGAGAAAGATACTTGAGATTAAACTTCTACTTTATTTTGCTTACAGTTTATGAATATTAAAGGATAACCCTTAAAAAGTACGGAAAGCAAGATATTACTGCAATGCATAAGCTGTAATATTTGGTATCCCAAAAGAAAATACAGGAAAACACAAGGGAGGGTACAATTTAGCAGAAAAGAACTGTGTTCATCCCGTCAACATAAGACCATGTCAATTTGTACCCTGGTAAGTTTTAAATCTCGAAACATAGTGGATGCCAAATATTACAGCCCATATAGGACATGATATTTGGTATCTCTTAAAGGAACTGGAGATGAAAGCTTGTGGAATGGTATCAAAAGTGCTAAAGCACATTGTAAACTGCTGTCAAATAAAAGACAATTTCAACTTGTCAATGGTTAAAAGGTCTGCCTTGAAACGCAAGGGGATACCAAAATTTACACCAATGCATGATCCGAAATATTTGGTATCCTCATAAAAAGAGAGAGTGGAAAACACAAGGAAGGTGTGATTTGTCACAAAAACAATGTGTTCATCCCTTCAGCATAAGACCATATAAAATTGTATCCTGGTATATTTTATTCCAAGAAACATAGGGGATACCAAATTTTACAGCTCATTGGTGACATTATATTTGGTATCCCCTAAAGGAAACGGATGTGAAAGCTTATGGAATGATATTAAAAGTTCTAAACTATACTGTAAGCTGCTGTCAAATAAAAGTCAATTTGAACTTGTCAGTGGTGAAATGGTAACCCTTGAAAAGGAGGGTATACAAAATATAACAGCAATGCTTGAGCCATAATATTTGGTATCCCCATAGAAGGAGACAATAAAAAACAAAAGGAAGGGTGTATTGTAACAGAAAAACAGATTCTTCAACCTGCCAACATTAGGCCATGACAAATTGTGTCCAGGCTAGTTTTAACCCTTAGAAACATAGGCGATACCAAATTTTATGCTCCTATGAGGCAATAAATTTGGTATCCACCAAAGGAACCGGATCTGAAAGCTTGTGAAATAAAAAGTGTGAAAAATACTGTAATCTGCTATAAAAATGCAACTTGAATTTCTCAGCTGCTATTAGGTAACTGTTGAAAAGTAGGGGATACCAGACATTACAGAAATGGAGGAGCCTTAATATGTGGTATCTCCATAGTAAAAGATGTTGGAAAACACAGGGCAGGGTGCCATTTGGCAGGAAAATACTGTGTTTACCGGCCAACAGAAGGCCATGTCAAATTGAATCCTGGGACGCTCTAACCCGAGAAACATAGGGGATACGAAATAGTATAGCTCTTATGAGGCATTATATTTTGTATCCCCTAAAGGAACTAGATGTAAAAGCTTGCGGAATTATATTACAAATGTGAAAATGTACTCTAGTCTGCTATCAAATAAAAGGCAACTTCAATTGGTCAATGGCTAAATGGTAACCCATGAAACGTAGGGGACAAGAGATATTACAGCAATGCCTGAGCCATAATATTTGGTATCCCCATACTAAACGATGTTGGAAAGCAAAAGGAAGGGTGCTATTTGGCAAAGAAATACTGTGCTCACCCATCCAACATAGGACCATGTCTAATTGAATCCTTTTAAGTTCTAAACCAAGAATCACCGGGGATACCAGATATTATAGCCGGCATAGGCCATTATATTTGGTATCCCATAAGGGAACCAAATGTAAAATCTTGTGGCATTGATGTCAAAAATCAGAAAAGATACTGTAATCTGCTATATAATAAAAGGTAACTTCAACTGGTGAATACATAGGGGATACGAGATATTACAGCAATGCGTGAGCCATAATATGTGGTATCCCCATAGTAAACAATGTTGGAAAGCAAAGGGAAGGGTGATATTTGCCATAGAAATACTGTACTCATCCATCCAACATAAGACCATGTCAATTTGAATCCTGGTAAGTTCTAACCCAAGAAACAAAGGGGATACCAAATATTATAGGCGGTATAGGCCATTATATATGGTATCCCCTAAGGGAACCGGACGTACAATCTTGTGGAATGATGTAAAACATGTGAAAAGAGTCTGCTATCAAATAAAAGACAACTTCAAGTGGCCAATGGCTAAAGGTTACACCATGAAACGTGGGGGATACCAGATATTACAGCAATGCGTGAGTCATAATATTTGGTATCCCCATAGGAAACAATATTGGAAAGCAAAAGGAAGGCCGCTATTTGGCATACAAGTACTGTGCTCACCCATCCAAGATAAGACTATGTCAAATTGAATCCTGGTAAGTTCTAACCCAAGAAACACAGGGGATACCAGATATTATAGCCGGTATAGGCCATTATATATGGTATCCCCTAACGGAACCGGACGTACAATCTTGTGGAATGATGAACAAATGTGAAAGGCTTCTGTAGTCTGCTATCAAGTAAAAGGCAACTTCAAGTGGTCAATGGCTAAAGGGTAACCCATGAAACGTAGGGGATACGAGATATTACAGCAATGCGTGAGCTATAATATTTAGTATCCCCTAAGGGAACCGGATGTAAAATCTTGTGGAATGATGTAAAACATCTGAAAAAATACTGTAGCCTGCTATCAAATAAAAGACAAGTTCAAGTGGTCAATGGCTAAAGAGTAACCCATTACACGTAGGGGATACGAGATATTACAGCAATGCGTGAGCCATAATATTTGGTATCCCCATAGTAAACAATATTGGAAAGCAAAAGGAAGGCCGCTATTTGGCATACAAGTACTGTGCTCACCCATCCAAGATAAGACTATGTCAAATTGAATCCTGGTAAGTTCTAACCCAAGAAACACAGGGGATACCAGATATTATAGCCGGTATAGGCCATTATATATGGTATCCCCTAAGGGAACCGGACGTACAATCTTGTGGAATGATGAACAAATGTGAAAGGTTACTGTAGTCTGCTATCAAGTAAAAGGCAACTTCAAGTGGTCAATGTCTAAAGTGTAACCCATGAAACGTAGGGGATACGAGATATTACAGCAATGCGTGAGCCATAATATTTGGTATCCACATAGTAAACGATGATGGAAAGCAAAAGGAAGGGTTATATTCAGCATAGAAACACTGTGCTCACCCATCCAACATAAGACCATCTCAAATTGAATCCTGGTAAGTTCTAACCCAAGAAACAAAGGGGATACCAAATATAATAGCCGGTATAGGCCATTATATATGGTATGCCCAATGGGAATTAGATGTAAAATCTTGAGGAATGATTTAAAAAATTTGAAAAGTTACTGTAGTCTGCTATCAAGTAAAACGCAACTTCAAGTGGTCAATGGCTAAAGGGTAACCCATGAAACGTAGGGGATACAAGATATTACAGCAATGCGTGAGCCATATTATTTGATATCCCTTTGTAAACGATGTTGGAAAGCAAAAGGAAGCGTGCTATTTGCCATGGGAATACTGTGCTCATCCATCCAACATAAGACCATGTCAAATTGAATACTGGTAAGTTCTAACCCCAGAAACACAGGGGATACCAGATATTATAGCCGGTATAGGCCATTATATATGGTATGCCCAATGGGAATTAGATGTAAAATCTTGAATGATTTAAAAAATTTGAAAAGTTACTGTAGTCTGCTATCAAGTAAAACGCAACTTCAAGTGGTCAATGGATAAAGGGTAACCCATGAAACGTAGGGATACGACATATTACAGCAATGCGTGAGCCATAATATTTGGTATCCCCATTGTAAGCGATGTTGGAAAGCAAAAGGAAGCGTGCTATTTGCCATGGGAATACTGTGCTCATCCATCCAACATAAGACTATGTTACATTGAATACTGGTAAGTCCTAACCTCAGAAACATAGGGGATTCCAGATATTATAGCCGGTATAGCCGGTATAGACCATTATATATGGTATCCCTTAAGGGAACCGGATGTAAAATGTTGTGGGACTGATGTAAAAAATCTGAAAAGATACTATAATCCCCTATATAATAAAAGGTATCTTCAACTGGTAAATGGCTAAAGGTTAACCCATGAAACATAGGGGATACAAGATATTACAGCAATGTGTGAGCCATAATATTTGGTATCCCCATAGTAAACGATGTTTGAAAGCAAAAGGAAGGGTTATAAGCAGCATAGAAATACTGTGCTCACCCATCCAACATCAGACGATGTCAAATTGAATCCTAACCCAAGAAACACAAGGGATACCAAATATTATAACCGGTATAGGCCATTATATATGGTATCCCCTAAGGGAACCGGACATACAATCTTGTGGAATGATGTAAAAAATGTGAAAAGATACTGTAATCTGCTATCAAATGAAAGACAACTTCAAGTGGTCAATGGCTAAAGGCTAACCCATAAAACGTAGGGGATACGAGATATCACAGCAATGCATGAGCCATAATATTTGGTATCCCCATAGTAAACGATGTTGGAAAGCAAAAGGAAGGTCGCTATTTGGCATAGAAGTACTGTGCTCACCCATCCAACTTAAGACCATGTCTAATTGAATCCTGGTACGTTCTAAACCAAGAAACACCGGGGATACCACAAATTATAGCCGGTATAGGCCATTATATTTGGTATCCCTTAAGGGAACCGGATGTAAAATCTTGTGGAATGATGTAAAAAACTGTGAAAAGTTACTGTAGTCTGCTATCAAATAAAAGGCAACTTCAAGTGGTCAATGGCTAAAGGGAAGCCCATGAAACGTAGGGGATACAAGATATCACAGCAATGTGTGAGTTATAATATTTAGTATCCCCTAAGGGAACAGGATGTAAAATCTTGTGGAATGATGTAACAAATCTGAAAAGATACTGTAGTCTGCTATCAAATGAAAGACAACTTCAAGTGGTCAATGGCTAAAGCGCAACTCATGAAACGTAGGGGATAAGAGATATTACAGCAATGCGTGAGCCATAATAGTTAGTATCCCCATAGTAAACGATGTTGGAAAGCAAAAGGAAGGTCGCTATTTGGCATAGAAATACTGTGCTTACCCATCCAACATAAGACCATGTCAATTTGAATACTGGTAAGTTCTAACAGCAGAAACACAGGGAATACCAGATAGTATAGCCGGTATAGGCCATTATATATGGTATCCCCTGAGGGAACCGGATGTAAAATCTTGTGGGATTGATGTAAAAAATCTGAAAAGATACTGTAATCTGCTATAAAATAAAAGGTAGTACAAACAAAGCACTGCCAATGAGGCCGGGGGTCTATAGCGCTGCGTGGTCTGAGAGGTGCCGACAGCCCCACTCACTCTATGCCTGCAGAGGAGCACACAACGTGCAGTAACACAAAAACATAATTTTGCCCACCAGTTGCTGGGTCACTGGCCAATCATCATCCAATCACTGACTTTGTGGAATTGAGTTAACTGTCACTGACGGTGCCGTGCAGGTGGCGCCAGTTTTTGAAATACAACAGGGCAAGTCGCCGCCCCCTGAATTCATCAAAACTCTTAGTCTGAGCAAGGGGCAGTGCACTGCAGGGTAGTCTCAGGGGGATTACTACTCTTCAGAGAGGATGTAATTGTAAGAGTCTGTTTGACAGACTTAGCCATGGCATGTCACATGGCTGGGTTCCTGAGGCTCAGCTTTATTTTGCACTGCAGCCAGAGGCTGCCCTATGCTGTGTGATGACAATTTGTGTTCATTATTGGTAGTGAAGAAACTCAACCTTGAAGGTGGCACTGTATAATAAAGGCTCACTGGCAGCACAGTTTGCACAGCACTGCCAGCAGGCAGCCCGCTGCTCGCGCTTTTGCAATGGTCTGTTCCTATTTGCAGTTTCTTATGCCTAGTAGTGCCGCTGTGATAGGAGGCGCTATAAATGCATGACTAAGGATTTTAGTGTGGTGATGAGGACTTCCATGCTAAACTGCATTATTCTAACCATTGATTCATGATACTTGGCAGAGCTGTACCTCCAGCCTGAAAAAAACAAAAAAGTGCTTTAATTCCCACACCCTCCATTGTCTATGTTGCCCCCAACACCCATTCCTTCCCTCCCTCCTTGTATCCCCTGCCTTCCCTCCTACCCCACCAGCAATTAAAAAAAAGGGTTACGACCGTATCATATCTCCTATTTAGGTCAAGCCTAGAGTCAGAGTGCATGCGCTGCTCTCCGAGGCAGGATGTATCTACAATATGGGCTTTAACCAAGCCCATCGATTGCCATTCGTTCATTTTTGTGCCTTTCAGAAATGCTGCCTTTTTATTGGTGCATTGCTTGTAATTGTCCCTCCTTTGGGTGCTTGATTCACGCCCAGGCGATTTCATTAATTGTTCCTTCGGATTGGCTATCACACTTTCATGGTTCCTCCTGATCGGCCATCGCAACGCGCGCTTCCGCTGCTCTTTTCAACTTGATCAGCACAGCATGCAGTGCTTTATCCATTCATCTGTGTGGCACATCGAGCATCAACTTTAAGCATGGACTCATTTGCACTTTAAACTGCATGCTTCAAACAGACCGACATCTTGACTGCTGCGTGTTTCTCTGTGTATTTGGTATGTTTCTGCTCAAGCGAGCGTTATTGAGGTGGGGGGGATCTGCCAATGTGGTCTTATGTTTACACCTGAAAGACCGGTCACCGGAAGCACAAAAGACAAATAGAAATGTTACTCGAGAGATTTAGACTGAGCGCGCTACGTGCCTCGCTTGCTTGTGAGTATATACTGCTTCTAGAGAAGTGATTCTGTATGTCGTTTCAGAGCTGTAACTATTAATGCACATGATCCCTTGCTCCTCCAAGCTATAGTGCTGAGTTTTGGGAAAATTTGTGGAACCCCACCATATAAGATGCCTTGTGTAGTTCACCTTAAAGTGCTTTGCAGGCCTCTCTCCCCTTCAAAAATTCTCCAAGGGAAACAGTGGGTACCAGAGAAAGCTAACCAGGGCTGTTGCATGGATTTTTGCCACCCTTGCGCCTCTTCACTCCGTGTAGTCTTTGCTAATTTTATGATAATGCTGATGGTCTTCTGCTCCTCTAGACTTAAGGCAGCGGCCTGCTCTTGCCTTGTTTTTTAAACTGACTCTGGAAGAGGAGACCTTTTTCACACTGAGCCCCCATTCCATAGCATGCCCTCCATTACGGCCGCGATCAGTAGTGGTGATGTGGCTCTTGACTCCGTCTGTTGTCAGGCAGGCATCCCCCCTTCCCACCTCTTCCCAAATGTGCTTTCTGTTACCATTGTGACTCACAATCTGTTTTCTGCACTGTTGCCTGATAGCCATGTGAGCAAAAAAAATCCACACATTTCTTCTCTGTTTGATTTTGCGAATAGAAGAGGACAGGTGGTATCTAAAGCAGATTACCTGCTAGGTGTATTCGTTGGCCTTACCATCAAATAAGAACCTGGTTATTTTTACAGTGCTTGCAAGTGTTTACCGTTTATAGCGCTGTAAATAACAAGTGGTCATCATTGCCCAACTCACTTAGCTGATTTTAGAACTATGAAACAGACAGTTGGCCCTGCCACTATCAAACATGTGACTAGGAGGTTTATAACAATAATGATGATGATAAATAGTTTTTTATAGTATGTAATGCCGGAGGTTTGCAGTTGTAGGCGCTGTAATAACACATGTTACTCAATTTAATGCTACTCATTTTATCTATGTTGGATGGATGCAAGGCTGAACTGGCCCTGCTGGAATTCAACCTGGCTGGTCGCACAGTAATAACAGCAGGGAACACATAACCTACTGAGCAGACCAGCTGACTAGGGATCATTGTGCAGAAAAACTAGAATCCTGCTTAAATAAGACTACTTCTTATGAAGTACAATAAGAATAAATTTTCCATTCTTCTGAGTCTTTGGGAAGAAAGTGGGATTCATTCTTTTGGAAGTTTATCTAAGTCACCAGTGGAAAACGACCATCCCAAACACACTAGCTAAAAACACATGAAGCAATCACATTGGTGATGAGCCAGGCCAGGCACGGGTCAGCATTATAATAACAGAAACAAGACTACCCCAAGCGAGATCCAACCACCATCTCACGTCTCATAAGGTAAGCAAGGCAACAGCTCAAAAATGCAGCGAGGAAAAGGTCAGGAATACCAGTAACCCAACTCTGCACTGTCAGAAGCAATGATGCGGGTGTCTTCCCTCTTTTATCTGGCCTAAATGTTTATGCTTGTTTTTTTACATCACTCAATAGCTTTTGGCATTTGATTCGTTTACAGTTTTACAAGCAACCCGCTCGTTGCCTACTGAGCAGTGAATTCAAAATCCTGTGAACCACATACACATTTATGGGTGCATGGTTTGGAGCACCAGAATCAGAACACCCCTGACAAATGTGCCAAGCTAAGTTTAGATGAATATGGTGCATGCCCCCCCACAGATATGCATAGCCCTAGCACCATTTGCAACCAAAAGAGCGCCCCACATTGTTCAAGCCCCCCCTAAAATTATTCAACACAAATGTCACTGGGGATTCACTCTGCATGTTTCCATTAAGATATTTGGACAAGTCTTTGCATATAATAAGGTTTTGTACATTTGTGCGCAATGAAAGGCCGCCTTTCTTCGTAATTATGTTTCATCATTTTAAAACTTGGGAACACAATCCACACAAATACACTCCACACCATGCAACATAATTCCAATCAGCATAATTTCACTCAATGCTGCACACTTCCAAGCCACACAAATCAACTCTACCATTTTCCTTCCACACCACACAATTCGGCAACAAACCACATATTTCAACTCAACAACACAAGTACACAACACACCAAATACATCTAAACCACACCCTATAATTCCATATCACGCCACAAAATTCATCACATAATTAAAATCTCTATGACACACAAGTACACTCCACATAATTCCAGTACACTCAACTCAATATCACATAATTACTATCCACATATTTTAACTGCACACCATTCCACATAATTCCAATTAACAAATCCACTCCACACCACACAATTCCACAACTAATAGTTCCAATCCAACCCACATAATTCCACTCCACAGCACATATATCCACTCCACACCAATTCAAAACACATGGGTAAAAGACATTGTCATTTACAGCGCCAATACCTCTAACTCTCACAAATTTGAGACCAATTTGCTTTCTAAATGCTTGTTTTACTCTCATTCATGCAGCACTCCAGCCATGCTGCTACACATTACTTAAAAATATAAACAAATAACTCTCTAATAGGCAAAACATATTGCCAATGATTGTTTTAATTGGCACAGAAATATAACTCAGGCTGGTGATATGCCAGTAAGGTGGCAGCCTTATAATTGTATGTATATAATGATACAATCACTGTTGTTGTACTTACAGTGTCAGTTATATGTTTTGAAAACAGTTTTGTAAATTGTTCATTGTATATAATCTGAAATGTTTTATTTCTCCATTTTACTATCCTGCTTTTTCCCATTGCCTTTTTACTATCCCTCACACTTTAATATTTCTCCCATATTGATGGGTTTTACACTTTTAGGTTTTTTAATCTCTGCCATTGTTTCCCTCAGCTCTGCCAAGTACCACACATCAGGCGTTAGACTAACGCATTTCAGTGTGGTGGTCCGCATCACCGCACTGAAATGGAAAGTCACGCATTTGTAGCTCCTCAGTATCAATCCAGAGTGCTATTAGTGCTTTGTTAGAAACTGAAATCCAGGTTGCAGCGCACGGTCTGCGCAGGCTTGGGGCGGCTGGCTCAGTTCGTGACTGGGCTGTCTTAAGCAGCTGAGAGCAGAGGCTACAATGTAAGCAGGTTTATTCACTTCCCCTTGACACAGGCAATCCATTCAGGTTAACTGTGTGACTCGTTACGTGATGGCACCTCACAGTCAGTGTTAAAATTATAGCCCACAGCTTCTATCAAGAGACTCGCTCTCTTTATATATTGGCGAACCGGCACGGTGCACGCGGAAAACGCGACAGTCATGGAATAATGTGACAGTCTTTTGACACGCGGCCAGTCCCGTCCCAGTCCAGACAGCCGCAGGATTGGTGGTGTCTGACAGGCAGCACTGAGCTCATCTCAGAATGCATGCTGTGGCACAGCCGGCAAGGAGTCGTCAACTCGACTCCTGGAGGAGGTCGGCTGCAGCCGACTCCGAAGACAGCAGCACCCAGGAGGGAGAGTGTGTGCCTACACCGGCAGCAGGAAAGGGAACCTTCGCCCCCACCTTGAAACTTAATCTCGCTCCACGTGGGCCAGTACTAGCTTCCCCAGTCGGTTTGGTCTTGAATTCCCACAGAGCAGGCCAGAAAAACAAGTTAGGGATTATACTCACGCACTCAGCAGGTATTGGGCACCACAGGGATGAAGGGGTCTGCACTTAGCACCTAACCCAGCAAATGGCATGCTGCACCGCCGGCGCTTCACAGCAGATAAACAGCAGTTATCTGCAGCGCCACAAGAAGTAAGGGACCCTGCGTAAGACACCTGCCTACACCTGGAATCTTTCCCCCACACCCTCCAAAAACACCAGAGAAACCCATACACTCGCCCACTCTCCACCCAGCATCCCAGCTTCCATACTTCCCTTCCACATAGGACTGCCCGGGCACACCCATGCACACGAGACTGCCGCAGTTGAGTGCGGCCTACACATAAACAAGCTGGAAGCTGAGCCCTAGGGAGCAATCACCAGGATGGATGCGGCCTCCCTAGAGCCTCAGTCTGTTGGCGCCTGCCTAGCGGAGTGATTCCGGCCCCTAGCATCGACAACTTGATACCTGGTTATGGTAATGAGGGGCAGCGGTAATGGTGCCGGTCCAACTTTGAGCATGGCCAGCAGCTGTGTCATTTACGAGCCTGGTGTTTTCAGTAGCTCTGGTACATCTGCAGCGTGCTGGTGTGTTCTGGTGCTGTGGGGTGGGGCAGGTAGTGGCGTGCCAACTGGGCTGACACCGCTCAGCTGCACTTCTCAGTTATCATTTTTATTTGGATTGATTAAACAGTACTGTCTTTGAAACAAACAGCATCCTGGCTGGCTGTAAGGTGTGCGCATCACTCTCCTGAGCCTTGCCAATGCCTTTGATGCTGTCTGGGGCGGCTCGCGAGTACTAGGTTAGTGTCCTTCCATATCTAGTGCTTTGCAGTAATTTTAAGAACTTCTTAGAGTTTCTCTTTGGTGAAATGGGTGTAATTTCTGATATTTATATGCTTGCCTCATCTTTATCACTTGACTTTGTTTGAGAGAAAGTCACTCACAGTTGTTGAAATGTCACTCATAATTACACTGAAATTATGAGAATGTCACACATAGCAATTGAAAACCTTGGCAGCTGTGTTCCCTCTTCTGTCATTCTCTCTCCTCATGTTTTAATTTACAATGTGATTCCAACTCTTCAAAAATAAAAATTCCATTCTTCCACTCCAACTCCATGCATATGTTTAATTTTTATTTATTTTACGTTTCCTTCTTTGTACTACTTGCGATTTGCTTAAAAAATAAAAATTCCATTCTTCCACTCCAACTCCATGCATATGTTTAATTTTTATTTATTTTACGTTTCCTTCTTTGTACTACCTGCGATTTGCTTAAAAAAATAAAAATTCCATTCTTTCACTCAGACTCTGTGCACGCATATAATTTTCATTTGTATAATTTTTATTTATTTAACCTTTCGGTCTTTGAACTACTTGCGACTTGCTTCCTGTCTTCTGTGCAGCAGTGGCTCCAGTATTAAAGAAACGTCAGATAATTTATAGCGTGAGCCTGTCTGGTATCCCATGAAATCGTGTATCCCTGCACTCAGCCCGAGCAGAGATCGACTGCTTCTGTCTGATCCTGCACGGGCTGAGTTTATTCTCCGAACACAGCCGAAGAGCAGGGGATACACGATCCCAAGGGGATACCAGATATTATACAACAACTGTTACAGAATAATGAGGACTACACTGCCTTCAAAATCAAAATGCCAAATTTTCCACAATCTTCATAGCAATGGCAAGTCACAAAAATCGCTGCCATACTTTTTTTGCTTCAGAGACTGAGAAATAGTGAGTGTCACGTAAAGATAAATAGGAGAAAACAGCACAAAAGCCACAACATGTTTAACTTTGCCCTTGGGAAACACATCCATTTATTTTTTCAGATGCAAGTAATTGGTAGGATCTTTTTGGGATTTCACATATTTACATGGAAAAATCACTGACAAAGGTTGGAACTGGATCTATGGCTATTAATTTAAAAGACAACACAGATGGATTGCATGTTAATGTAACCAACATTGGATTGCGTGGAAAGTGTTTTGTGTTATTAGGTGGTAATCATCTTGTCTGGTGTTTTGGTCTTTTCCAGTGGCGGTTAGTGGCAAATCTTGAAAAAAGATTAATGCTGTTCCTTTGGAGAGAGTCAGATCGAGGGAATATCAACCAACCTGACCGAAATGGTTCAAAGTTGGGAATCCATTTTGTTGGATTATAATGCCCTCACACACCTGGAAGGGTGTCATGCTTCATCATCGGGCTGCTCCTCGTCGGGGCGGCGGTGCAATCCCCGACGGGCTGCCTATAGTAGGGGCACTTTAACGAAGATCTTTTTCCAACTGCCGGTCGGTGAGTTGGGGGTAAGGGGACTTATTGTGTGTAGATGTATAGTATTTATAGTGAATCTAAAATAGGGCTGGGAGTACCTACGACCAAAACTTTAATCAAAAGACCTCCTACCCTAAGTAAAAAGTGATATAAGGCGCTCAGCTGAGGATTATGTCTCTAGTTATGGCGCTCTTATAGAAGTAAGGTCAACATGTTTCTCGCCATATAACCTATGTGTGGGCGATTCGTCAGGACCAATAAAGAAAAACGAATTGAAACTATCTACAACTAAAAATCAGATGGTCTGTGGCTACACACTCACAACCATACGACTCACTAGTCAAATACCTGGTAGTACTGGAACTACCCTAATTAGTAAACTAACCAGGCTTCACAGTGCCCGGTAGGATTTTCAACACAAGGAGATCCTCATGTATAATGTGCAAGTAGCACGTCGCCAGCTCACCTACCCTCTGCTACCGGGACCGGAGCGCCATAACTAGAGACATAATCCTCAGCTGAGCGCCTTATATCACTTCTTTTACTTAGGGTAGGAGGCATATGTCCCCTCGTTTGTTTCTATTACCTCTATGTAATGCATGTTTCTACCTCAGACTAAATGTGTGATCAAGCTTGCTGGTCAAGCGAAACGCGTTACCTGGAATAAATACTATCTTCTGATAGAACTGCAATACCTCTGAGTGATCGCTTTATTATGAACGTTGGAGAATATATATATATATATATATATATATATATATATATATATATATATAATTTGGGATCAACACATCCCAATACACTACGGTTTATGGCCCCAACACAAGCAAATTGCAGGATAGATACAACTGTCGCACTGAATATGCTGTCTACGTATTGAGCTGCACATGCGGTTTGCAATACGTGGGCAGCGCCAAGTTGCAAGTACATGTGCGTATCTTGCAACACCTTAGAGCCATTGTAAACTCAGATATGACCTATCCAGTGTTATCTAGTTAACTATCCAGTGGGTAGACATTTTAAAGCGGTGCATCAAAATAAATTGGATGATTTAAAATATTTTGTCATTGCTGCCGTGCCACGGATGAGAAGGGGTGGAAAAAGAGAAAAATTTCTAAGACAGCTAGAGGCCAAATTCATACTTGAGCTTGACACTAGAACCCCGAATGGATTGAACAATGGGGAAGAATTATATAATTATTTATGATTATTTATGAGTATTTATAACTATTTATGAGTATTTATGGATTATTTATGATTAATGTGTGAAGTTTTACATTTATGATTCGTTTAAGCTCATTAAGGAATGTTTTTATCCATCATGATCTGGTCTCATGCATAGGTGAATTTTATCATCAACATGTTTATACCACCATACAGGTGTATCATGACTATTCCCATGTGGTTTTCCTGGCATTTGTCAAATTTCATTTTGTGTCCCTATTGTTAGAGGATTCAGTTTCCAGCCCAGGATATGATTATCAAATACTGCTTTCCGTTTTCTCGAAATTTTAACTTTATTTTAGAATTTTGATATCATTTTTTTGTTATAAGCACTGTCACTTTATAGCACTTACTAGCACTTTAATAGGATTCCCACCATGACCTTTCTACTATTCCGGTTGCCCATATTATAATAATGAAGCAGGAGCCTTGAAGAGAAACTATTTAGGACGCAGTCTTCATGATTTTGATCTGTGTATACTGACATCAGTTCTCTCTTTTTTTATGAGGAACATCGTAGCAATAGACCATGATTTTGAACCCAGTCCAGTTATAGTATCAGAATGTGTTATTGTTATCACAGAATAACAAGATGAAATTACCGGTACAATATGTGACTATGATTCAAATCGATGTATTCATTCTATATGAGACCCAGTTTATGGCATTTTGCCTTTAGATATCCGTGGGTTTTTCAGTGGATCAGCAATATGCATTTAGAGAGAGAACCTCACGATATTTTGCACAGTGATTATGTATTAGTACTGTTAAATATAAATATGCACTTTGCACTTTAAGTTATACAATGGATTTAACCTTGAATCGTCTTTTTAATATTCTAGCTGCTGCTTTTATTTGTGGTTGTATTTTATACAATAATCCTTTACACACTATGGACGCCGATGTATAATAAGTCCTAGTGGAGTCTGTTTTTCATTTTCACTTTGTGTCACGTGATACATGCAAGGTGAAGGTGCTTAAAAGCAGTGACAGACTTCAATCTTGTCATGTGATCAAGCCCAGTCAGTGCGCGAAACACGTCATCAGCCATGCTAAGCGCCAGCAAATAAAGAAGAAAATTTTGCACTTAACGTGTGTCCGTGTCCCGCTTATCAGCCAGCAGCTGTGGGAGTTTTGGTGAAGTACATCAATTTCATCGGGAACAGGCTGTGCCCGGATCACGGACCCCCTCCCCCTCAAAGGGTCTTCCAGTCTCCAGCCTACTGCGTACTGTTTTCATTCCGGAAGGAATACTTGCTGGTGACCCCCTGCACCCAGAAGTATTGGGTGAGCTGCCCGGTCGGAGAAATGAAGAGACGTGAGTAGGAGGACCCACGATTCCTCGCTGGAACCACCGGTAAGCCACCTATATACGTGAAAATTGCAGGTGGGGAGGTGTGCAAGACACCCGATATACGGTCAACCGAGGGCGCGACGATAAGGGCAGTCATTGGGGCTCCAGTGCCGGCTACTACGTGTTCATTCAAATCGGAGGCAATTTTGGGGTTGTCTTCAACCATACTGCTATAACTAGCTTCAAGCATGGCCGACGAGATAATCCGAGAACGGGAAGCGGCGGCTTTAGAATTATTTACTAACTTGCCAGCTGTTTCGGAAACCGGACGGAATAGAGAGGAAACTGTCAGCTCACCTGAAGGTGAAGTCAGAACACTCTTAAAGAAACTAGAAAAATTAATGAAGTCAGAAATCACTAAATGGTGGGAACAGAAATCATTGGAAAAATACGTAGAAGTAAATAGAGTACCACGAGGGCTACGTATAATGCTAGCTCCAAGTTTCGATAACCCAAATCCTGATATGCTTAAGGAATGGGCGAGCAGCAACTTAGAAGCATCTATGCGCATGGTGGAAATATTGATTAAATATGCCAGAATAGACCGAGAAACCATCCTCAAGGAAATTCAGCAAATAAATGAGGAGCTGGCGAAATCAGAATATAAAGATCTAATAACAGACTAAAAACGAAATTCAAATGCGTCTCAAGAAACAGGAAGAAGTAATTAAAACAAGAAAGGCATACAAGTATTCACGGGATAAACAAGATTATGAAACAGATCAAATGTTTACGTTTGCCAAAAAATATGACTTTCTAAAAAAGAAACAGCAACCGCAAGCCAATTCCACTGGGGAACAAGGAAGAACCAATAAAGAACCAGATTCAGATTCCATGTCTGAGTCCAGCTCAATCCTAAGTGAGATTGATTCTGATGACAGTAGAGGAATAAGACACCAAGGGAGAGAAGACATGGGCACCCTTACCCCGGCAGAAGAACTGGATTTTGTGCAGCGGGCGCGGCACCAGACGCTCAGACCACGGAAGCCCGCACAGAATCAAGATCACGACGCAACAAAAGAAGGAAAGCCAGAAGGCAAATCCGGCAACATAAGAAACAGACAACCTCGCAACAAAAAATGGAACAAGAAGTAACACCTAATACCAACACAGTGGTGAACTTATCTTCTGTCCAATTAGATCAAGCAGAAATCCAACTTCTGGCATTAGGGTTATCATACTGTCCAGAAAGTAGCTTGAACTATGTACAAACTCGAGTGGACATATATAAGTTTATCCGCAAAATGAAATTGAAAAAATACTTTGCCATCTAGAATTCTAAAAACAACAAGACTTCAGAAATATCAGCTAGTACAACAACATCCAGTTCTGATTCTCACTCTATGCTGTTGGTATCTGATATCCCCATACTATGAACCTTGGGAGATTTATCAGACGAAAACCAGGGGGAAACAACGTCATCCACGCAAGATCTGATCAAAGATATGGGTATGACCACATCAAGGTGTGAAAAATCCCCCTTTAAACCAAAGTCCACTTTTGTCCCTATCATGCCACGAGATGCTATCGACATATATCAAGATGTTATTATTGATGAGGTAAAGAAACTTCGCCTATCAATAAAAGGTCGAAAAGGAGGCACCAAATTCAAATACAAAAAATATCAAGACCTGATTAAAAAGCTTCAAGAACACAGTGAAGTTATAATAAAGCAATCGGACAAGGGGGGCAATATAGTCCTATGGCCCAGGAGTGACTATCTAATCGAAGCTGCCAAACATCTGAACGATGACAAATGTTACAGAAAATCTAATTTTCAGCAACTTTTATCATTGAATGCTTTGTGCCTTAAACACTTGAATAAATGGAGACGAGAAAACCTGCTCACTAACGACGAATTTTCCTACCTTCGGACAGAATTCCCGGTTATTCCCATTATGTATTTCAAACCGAAAATACATAAAATGATTACCCCAGTCCCCGGAAGACCTATCATCAGCGCGAGAGGGGGATTATTAGAAAAAATGTCTGAATATATGGACTTTTATCTCCAAGATCTAGTCACCACCCTCCCTTCATATATAAGGGACACTAACTATTTTTTGGAAAGAATCAGGGGTATATCATGGTCAGAAGACTATCTGTTGGTCACCCTAGATATATGTGCATTGTACACAAGTATTAATCATGCGGATGGTATAAATGCAGTACAGTTTTTTCCAAAAAATAGACTTATAGGACAATATCAACATGGAAAAATGATTTTGGATATGATATCTTTCTGTTTACACAATAACTATTTCATGTTCAACAAAGACATATATCAACAGATTAGAGGAGTCGCTATGGGAGCCTGCTTCTCCCCCAGCTATGCGTGTTTACACGTTGGTTGGTAAGAGGAGCAGGTTCTCAAAGCAAAGTTCAGGGATATATGGGATGAACGCATCATTTGTTGGATGCGTTTCATCGACGATATCTTTTTTGTTTGGAAAGGCACTAAAGAAATGGCCAATGTATTCATTGAAACCTTAAATGTCAATGATCTCAACCTTCGGTTTACGGCCTCAGTTGATAATGTATCAATCGACTTTTTAGATGTACGCGTATATACTGATGACAACAGAATAGAGACTACTCTTCATAGAAAAGCACGGCTGGAAACTCCACGCTTCATGCGTCGAGTTTCCATCCAGTACATCTAATCAGGAGCATCCCATATGGGGAGTTCTTGAGGTTGCACAGAATCTGTAGTACTGAAGCAACCTTTGAGAGTTGTGTTAAAGATAGCAGCACCAGATTCAAAGCTAGAGGCTACAATGAAAAGATCATTAACCAAGCATTAATGAAAGTAAAAACCAAATCCCGTGAGGAATTGCTCAGGATCAAAGAGACTCCATTGAATAGTGACACTAGTCCCCACTTGAATGTAGAGGAGGCTAATACAGAAATGAGATTCATAACCACCTTCAACAGCCAGCATAGAAAGATCAGGGCCATAATCAATAAACATTGGCCAATCATACAAACTGATATGGTCTTAAATCAACTGTTCCCTGCTCCACCGACATTAACTTTTAGAAAACCTAAATCTATGCACAACGCCCTAGTTGGGTCTAGTCCTGAGTTGGCTTCTAATATAGCAAAATCGAGCACTATGTGGTTAACACCACGCAATGGATTTATTAAATGCAATACATGCCGAGCGTGTAAATTTGGGATCAACACATCCCAATACACTACGGTTTATGGCCCCAACACAAGCAAATTGCAGGATAGATACAACTGTCGCACTGACTATGCTGTCTACGTATTGAGCTGCACATGCGGTTTGCAATACGTGGGCAGCACCAAGTTGCAAGTACATGTGCGTATCTTGCAAAACCTTAGAGCCATTGTAAACTCAGATATGACCTATCCGGTGGCTAGACATTTTAAAGCGGTGCATCAAAATAAATTGGATGATTTAAAATATTTTGTCATTGCTGCCGTGCCACCGATGAGAAGGGGTGGAAACAGAAAAAAAATTCTAAGACAGCTAGAGGCCAAATTCATACTTGAGCTTGACACTAGAACCCCGAATGGATTGAACAATGGGGAAGAATTATATAATTATTTATGAATATTTATAACTATTTATGAGTATTTATGGATTATTTATGATTAATGTGTGAAGTTTTACATCTATTTATGATTCGTTTAAGCTCATTAAGGAATGTTTTTATCCATCATGATCTGGTCTCATGCATAGGTGAATTTTATCATCAACATGTTTTTACCACCATACAGGTGTATCATGACTATTCCCATGTGGTTTTCCTGGCATTTGTCAAATTTCATTTTGTGTCCCTATTGTTAGAGGTTTCAGTTTCCAGCCCAATACATGATTATCAAATACCGCTTTCCGTTTTCTCGAAATGTTAACTTTATTTTAGAATTTTGATATCATTTTTTTGTTATAAGCACTGTCACTTTATAGCACTTTAATAGGATTCCCACCATGACCTTTCTACTATTCCGGTTGCCCATATTATAATAATGAAGCAGGAGCCTTGAAGAGAAACGATTTAGGACGTAGTCTTCATGATTTTGATCTGTGTATACTGACATCAGTTCTCTCTTTTTTTATGAGGAACATCGTAGCAATAGACCATGATTTTGAACTCAGTCCAGTTATAGTATCAGAATGTGTTATTGTTATCACAGAATAACAAGATGAAATTGCCGGTACAATATGTGACTATGATTCAAATCGATGTATTCATTCTATATGAGACCCAGTTTATGGCATTTTGCCTTTAGATATCCGTGGGTTTTTCAATGGATCAGCATTATGCATTTAGAGAGAGAACCTCACGATATTTTGCACAGTGATTATGTATTAGTACTGTTAAATATAAATATGCACTTTGCACTTTAAGTTATACAATAGATTTAACCTTGAATCGTCTTTTTAATATTCTAGCTGCTGCTTTTATTTGTGTTTGTATTTTATACAATAATCCTTTACACACTATGGACGCCGATGTATAATAAGTCCTAGTGGAGTCTGTTTTTCATTTTCACTTTGAGTCACGTGATACATGCACGGTGATGGTGCTTAAAAGCAATGACAGACTTCAATCTTGTCATGTGATCAAGCCCAGTCAGTGGGCGAAACGCATCATCAGCCATGCTAAGCGCCAGCAAATAAAGAAGAAAATGTTGCACTTAACTGGTGTCCGTGTCCCGCTTATCAGCCAGCAGCTGTGGGAGTTTTGGTGAGATATATATATAAATATATATATATATATATAAATATATATATAAATATATATATCACTGTCCACACTCCTTCACACTGAGAAAGAAATTGAGCCCACAGGAGTCCACTGGGAAATTCGCTCTTTATTCAGTACGGCATGACGCGTTTCGGCGTAATGCCTTTTTCAAATGCCGCTCATTGCTGAATGCTTGAAAGTTACCACTTTAAAATACAGAATGCCTCATTACGATTGGTCGAGGCGTGCTGACAGGCAGGGGCGGAGTTGCGGTGGGCTCGGCACTCCGAGTCCGCATGAAGCAGTCACTCAATGTCAGTACTGGCCCCAGTGGGCGGTGCCTGCTTCTTTCTCCCGCCTACCTGGATCTTGATGGTAAAAATCACGATTTGGCCCAGGACTCGCACCCCACCGCTAAAGTCACATTTCATTCCTGGGAGCACCACTTAAGTAAGTAGCGCTATCTGCGTGTAGTCACACTCCAACAACATTATTGGCAGGGTAAAAAATTAGCTGAATGCGGTGGTTCGGCGTTTCCCAAACCGTTTTTGGATATCCAAGGTTGCCACTGATACCGCCGATCTGCTTGGGGGTGGGGGCTCTCGTGTGCTTGTGGCCGCACACCAATATCACTGTCCACACTCCTTCCCACTGAGAAAGAAATTGAGCCCACAGGAGTCCACTGGGAAATTCGCTCTTTATTCAGTACGGCATGACGCGTTTCGGCGTAATGCCTTTTTCAAATGCCGCTCATTGCTGAATGCTTGAAAGTTACCACTTTAAAATACAGAATGCCTCATTACGATTGGTCGAGGCGTGCTGACAGGCAGGGGCGGAGTTGCGGTGGGCTCGGCACTCCGAGTCCGCATGAAGCAGTCACTCAATGTCAGTACTGGCCCCAGTGGGCGGTGCCTGCTTCTTTCTCCCGCCTACCTGGATCTTGATGGTAAAAATCACGATTTGGCCCAGGACTCGCACCCCACCGCTAAAGTCACATTTCATTCCTGGGAGCACCACTTAAGTAAGTAGCGCTATCTGCGTGTAGTCACACTCCAACAACATTATTGGCAGGGTAAAAAATTAGCTGAATGCGGTGGTTCAGTGTTTCCCAAAACGTTTTTGGATATCCTAGGTTGCCACTGATACCGCCGATCTGATATATATATATATATATATATATATATATATATATATATACACGTTTTGGGACTCCCCTTTTTTCTCGGCACCCGCTTGACGAATCACCCCGAAACTTTCAAGACAGGAGCTGACCGGAGCGCCCCACTAGTTTTGAAAATTTCGCGAAGATTCGTCAACCGGCGTCAAAGTTATTGGGAAAAGAAAAAATGCTTTTCCTATGGAAACTAGGTCCTAACTATAACTACCTACTGGCGACCGCCAGTAGGTAATATATATATATATATATATATATATATATATATATATATATATATATATATCCGTCATCTCGCACTGCCGTAAAGAATGAACCGCACTCCAGGATCTCATGAAAATAAAGTTATTACTTCGACTGACGCGTTTCGACCTCTTGGGTCTTTGTCAGAGTCACTGTCCACACACGGACGTGCCCTTTTTTCTAGAAAAACAGTGAGTAAACATGGAAGACAGACTCCTGGGAAAATGTATAGATTACACAGTACATTTCCTAGGGAGAAAACAGACTATTTCACCATAGTCAAATTAATTTGATATACATTCTTAAAAATATCTGAAAGAATGCCATAATGATTTATAACCATGTTTAAAGCACAGGTTTGTGAGACAATTATGTAGAGTAGTGCACCATCTTTACATAATGATTCTGGCCAGTGCCCCATACTTGTGCTACATCAAACACATCATGAAAAGGCAAACTGATATATACCTATAAATATTTTCAAACAAATGCCACATTATTCTCAAACATCGCCAAGTGGCGGAATCTCTCCTTTTTGGCGTACTTAGTTCCACCAGTCCGCAGTCTTAAAACAAGTGATCGTGATACCCTAATCAAAAAAGTGTGAAAAGAAAATATAATCCACCTAATAGAAAATAAAACAAACACTACTCTGTGTGCATTTCATCCCTTCCAAACCACACAGCGCTTCAAAACAGAATTCTTTCTCAAAATGAAAGACCCACAAAAGGTTCTTCCCAGGGGAGGGTATCCTAGGTGCACGTGGAGCTCCTCATCGTGGTTGAGGCCACCAGGGTACATGCTGCCCAATCAGATGATGTATTCAGACTCCATTCGTCTCAACTTTAGTTCTCTATCTCCCCCTCTTGCATGATTTGGGATCCTGTCAACACCAAAAAAAGAGATTTTAGAAGATATGTCTGCTAAAGTTCCATGTACATGTTCACAGTGTTTAGCCAATGTGTAGCTCACATCTTTGTTCCTGATTGCATGAAGATGTTCTAAAATCCTCTTTTTCACTGGGAAAATCGTGCTACCCACATATCTGAGACCACACACATACCGAACATACACCACAAAATCACTGTTGCAGTTCATGAATTTGTGTATCTTGGCTGTCTTGCCCGTGGGGAGAATGTATATTTTTACATTGGGACTGTTGGCGCATGCCTTACATTTCCCACATTTGTAAAATCCCGGGAGTTCCCTCAACCAAGGTACTGAGTGGGTCGCGCCCTTGTTCAAATGGCTATGAACTAAAATGTCCCGTAAGGAGCTACATTTGCGATACGTTACATGCGGACTGGGACTTACCAGTCTGCCAATCGTCATGTTAGATCTAACTAGGTGTCAATGCTTCTTCATTATCTTATGTATAGCTTTGGATTCACAATTAAAAGTGGTGATCAGTCTCACTTCCTGTTTACTGTTCTCTCTGGGTTTCGGTGTTAGTAAGCTGTCCCTGTCTATTTTGGATGCTTTCTCAATTGCTGCCCTGATAGTTCTTCTAGCATAGCCTGAAACGACCAACCATCCTCTTTTCCTCTGCTACATACGCTTCTCTGGTGCTGCAGTTTCTATTTGCCCTTAGAAGTTCCCCATAGGGGATACTCCTTTTAAGATTATCAGGATGGTTGCTTTGGGCATGCATGATGCTAGTGCCTGCAGTTTCTTTCCTGTACAGCCTAGTGGTAATGGCCTCATCTCTCACCTCAACCTGTACATCAAGGAACTCAATGGTATTTATGTGTGTCTTGCTGGTGAATTTCAGGTTCAAATCGTTATCAGCTATACCGACCAGGAAAGCATCCAATGATTCCTGTGGACCGTCCCAGATGTGAAAGATATCATTTATGTAACGTGTCCACAGGATCAGATGCCTCAATCAATCTTCATTCGTCTCATTCCAGATATGTTCCGACTCCCACCACCCCATGAACATGCAGGCATAGCTAGGAGTGAAGCAACTCCCCATCACAGTCCCAGTTAGTTGTTTGTGCCATTGCTCCTCAAACAAGAAAAAATTGTTTTCCATACAAAATGTCAACATTTCAATTAAAAGCATAGAATGGTCATACATGGCTAATGGCCTTTCCCTGAAGAAATACTTGCATGCTTACAGTCCCAGTTCATGCTCAATATATGTATATAATGCAACAACATCTACAGTGGCAAGTATATATGATTTCTTCCATGGGATACCTTGTATTTTGGATATGAAATCCATGCTGTCCCTGCAATATGAAGGGAGGTTAACAACATAAGGGCATAAGAAATGATCAAGGTAAATAGACGTGTTTGAGTAGGCTGTTGTTGGCAGATATGATTGGTCTGCCAGGTGGCTCCGTAGGGTGCTTGTGGACTTTTGGCAGCATGTATAACACTGGTGTAACAGGATTTTTCACCAATAGGAATTGTAGCTCATTAGTACTGAGCATTCCCTTTTGGTGCCAATCATTCAGGAGACTGTGGTAACAAGAAATGGTTCGGCTGTATTGGGTAATGTTAGACCTCAGATAGTTCCCAGAGTACTCTAACTGTCTTTTTGCCTCTGTCCTGTATTTACCAAGATCCCATAGTACAACGTTACTCCCTTTGTCTGAGGGTTTAATCACGAAGGTGTCTGATTTCCTAAGTGACTCAAGGCCTTTTCTTTGCCCCTCCGTTAGGTTCTCAGCAAAATGGTTCTTGCCAAGTTTCCATATCTCCATGAGGTCACGTAAGATCACCTCATGATAGGAATCAATGTTGTCATTAAGCGTGACAGGGTTAAATCTCGATCTTGGTTTGAAATCATTTCTGCTCCTCTGATCTGTCATAATGCCCATGTTATTAAGCAGTTCTCTGTCACTCTCCCAATCCTTCATCCCTAGATCCATTTCTCTGAGAGATGCCAGTGTATCAATGTCCCCAATAGATAGAACATCTGCCACCGGATCACGTGAGACCCCCGTAACCTCCCCTGGGTTGCCTCTCTTTCTCTTAAGGGCATGTATTTTCAGAAGATATGAGATATATATATATATAGATCTGCATGGCAAAAAGGGAAATATGTGATTGAAGCATATTTGTAAGGGACTGACATCATGATACTGATCCCCTTTGTGCCATTTTTCAGGAGAATGTATAATAGAATAAGCGGAATTGATTGTTAGATTATATTATTGTTTGCACTTTCATTATACACAATATAGTTTTGAGCACGTTCAAAGATGGCCACCATGATTCTGGCAAGTGAGTGAGACCAGAGGACCGTCTTTGTTGTTTATTATTATCACGTGATACACTGGGTTGGATTGAAATGACTCCGTGATAACATTGTAACCAACATCGAAAAAGGCTTAATGCCGAAACGCGTCTGTTGGTGCAGGAGGCTTGCACATTAAAGAAGTATTTTACTTTTAAAGTCCGAGAGTGCGCCCATTCATTGGCTATTGCTGGATGTCTTTGCCAGTGCGGATGTATGTATGTATATATATATATATATATATATATATATATAAATATATATATATATATATATATATATATATATATATATATATATATATATATTGTATTCCAAAGAATGCTCTCCGCATTAAAAGGGTACTCGACCGTGCCCCCACCATCTGGCATTTATTGCCTCGCTGCAGCTTGCCTCAAGATGCCATACATTTCCCTCATGGCCGACGCGTTTCGAGGCAAACGCCTCTTCTTCATGGGCAGGAACAAACATTGCAAACCATCTCATTTCCGGTTTCTTTTTATTAGAAAATTGCCCTGATTGGCTTTTGCTTCGTGCAGAGCGATTGGAAAACACATATACATATATATATATATATATATATATATATATATATATATTATCTACTGGCGGTCGCCAGTAGATAGTTATAGTTAGGACCTATTATCCATAGGAAATCCGCGACATTCTATTTGAAATAACGTTGGCGCCGGTTGACGAATCTTCGCAAAGTTTCCAACTTGTTGGTGCGCTCCGCTCCGCTCCTACCCTGAAAGTCTCGGGTTGATTTGTCAAGCGGGGGCCGAGAAAAAGGGGGTCCCAAAACGCGTTTTCCCCATTCATTTTTCCATAGGAACCTTTAGTCGCAGCTACAGCCCGAACTGCTGAACGGAATTACACCAAATTTGGCAAAGAGGTAGCCCTTGGTTCAGACTGGTGCCTTTTGCTTAAATGGTGTAAATCCGTTCAGTAGTTCCTGAGAAATTCACAAGTAAAGTCACATATATATCTATGGCCGAGTAGGGTCCGCGTACCCTCCCGATCACGAGCTGCATGCTAATTGGCTGTCAGCTGGCTGTCAACATTCCGATTCAGGAAGTGTTGGCAGCCATTTTGTCCCTCGGTAGAACCGAGGGACAGAAACAAGTGCGCAAAGCGCACAAAGGGGGCAGGGTAGAAACACCCTAACCCCCTAGGCCTGCTCAGGGGTTCCCACAAGGACCCCCTGGGCAAAAAAAAACATTTAAAAAAAAAAAAAAAAATCAGCAGGATGCGCTCAGGGTGCGAGGATCCTGACGAAAAAAAAAATCGAAGCGCGGTCTCCCGCACTTCGATGTTAATTTGCCCCCGGGTGGGCCAAGTCCTGGGGGCATGGTGGGGGGGGGTTAAATTTATGTATGGGGGGCCTCTAAGGGCCCCCCAAGCCCCGGGGACCGCCACCCCCCGGGGCTTTAACAAAAAATGGTGCGGGAGGGCTCTTTGCCCTCCCGCTGCCCCGGGGACCGCCACCTCCTTGGGGCTTTTGTTTTATTTATTTTTTACCTGTGTGGGGGGGCTCCAGCCCCCCCACACGCCCCGGGGACCGCCACCTCCCCGGGGCACTAAAAAATTACAAATGGGGGTCCGTTTTGGACCCCCGGGGACCACCACCTCCCCGGGGCTTTGAAAATGTGGGGAGGAAGGCCGCGCGGCCTCACTCCTGGAGCCAGTGATGGCCCTGGGGACCACCACCCCCCAGGGCCGGCTCCTGCAGTGTCCCAGGGTGCCTACCCCCGGGACACTGCTGTTTGCAATGACAGGACGGGAGCCTCGCGGCTCCTGTCCTGTCATTGCAAACTTGCTTTGGGTATTGGAAGAGAGAGCAGGAAACCTGCTCTCGCTTTCAATATCCAAAGCTGATTGCTTTTCCACATGGGGAGCAGCATGTTAGCTGCTCCCCATGTGGAAAAGCAATGCTGGCTCGCGCAGGAGGCGGGGAGCTGGCTGGGACTGTGGGGGGATTGGGGACCCCCCCACAGTCCCCAACCAGAGGCCAGGCCCCGGGGGATGGGGTCCCCGGGGCCATAAGTGGCCAGGGAGGGGGGCCACGCAGCCCCCCTCCCCAAATTTTAAAAAATAGAAAAAAAAGTGCAAGGCCGCCCCCGGTTGACGAATCTTCGCGAACGTTTCCAACTTGTTGGGGCGCTCCGCTCCGCTCCTACCCTGAAAGTCTCGGGTTGATTCGTCAAGCGGGGGCCGAGAAAAAAGGGGGGTCCCAAAACGCGTTTTCCCCATTCATTTTTCCATAGGAACCTTTAGTCGCAGCTACAGCCCGAACTGCGGAACGGAATTACACCAAATTTGGCAAAGAGGTAGCCCGTGGTTCAGACTGGTGCCTTTTGCTTAAATGGTGTAAATCCGTTCAGTAGTTCCTGAGAAATTCACAAGTAAAGTCACATATATATCTATGGCCGAGTAGGGTCCGCGTACCCTCCCGATCACGAGCTGCATGCTAATTGGCTGTCAGCTGGCTGTCAACATTCCGATTCAGGAAGTGTTGGCAGCCATTTTGTCCCTCGGTAGAACCGAGGGACAGAAACAAGTGCGCAAAGCGCACAAAGGGGGCAGGGTAGAAACACCCTAACCCCCTAGGCCTGCTCAGGGGGTCCCACAAGGACCCCCTGGGCAAAAAAAAACATTTTTTTTAAAAAGAAATCAGCAGGATGCGTTCAGGGTGCGCGGATCCTGCCGAAAAAAAAAAAACAAAGCGCGGTCTCCCGCGCTTCGATGTTAATTTGCCCCCGGGTGGGCCAAGTCCCGGGGGCATGGTGGGGGGTTAAATTTATGTATGGGGGGCCTCTAAGGGCCCCCAAGCCCCGGGGACCGCCACCCCCGGGGCTTTAACAAAAAATGGTGCGGGAGGGCTCTTTGCCCTCCTGCTGCCCCAGGGACCGCCACCTCCCCGGGGCACTAAAAAATAAAAAATGGGGGTCCGTTTTGGACCCTCGAAGCCCCGGGGACCACCACCTCCCGGGGCTTAGAAAATGTGGGGAGGGGGGCCGCGCGGCCCCCTCCTGGAGCCAGTGATGGCCCTGGGGACCGCCACCCCCAGGGCCGGCTCCTGCAGTGTCCCGGGGTGCCTACCCCCGGGACACTGCTGTTTGCAATGACAGGACGGGAGCCTCGCGGCTCCGTCCTGTCATTGCAAACTTGCTTTGGATATTGGAAGAGAGAGCAGGAAACCTGCTCTCGCTTTCAATATCCAAAGCTGATTGCTTTCCACATGGGGAGCAGCATGTTAGCTGCTCCCCATGTGGAAAAGCAATGCCGGCTCGCGCAGGAGGCGGGGAGCCGGCTGGGACTGTGGGGGGGATTGGGGACCCCCCCACAGTCCCCAACCAGAGGCCAGGCCCCGGGGGATGGGGTCCCCGGGGCCATAAGTGGCCAGGGAGGGGGGCCACGCAGCCCCCTCCCCAAATTTAAAAAAAAAGAAAAAAAGAAAAAAAAGTGCAAGGCCGCCCCGGGGGATGGGGTCCCCGGGCCTTAAATGGCCTGAGGAGGGGGGCCACGCAGCCCCCTCCAAATAAAAAATAAAAAAATCGAGGCCATGCCCCGGGGGATGGGGTCCCCGGGGCCAATACAGGCCCAGGGAAGGGGGGCCACGCGGCCCCCTTCCAGTTTTTTTATTTTTTTTATTTAAAAAAATAAAATAAAATGCTCAGGCCTTGGGGGATGGGGTCCCCGGGGCCAAAAGTGGGCAAGGGAAGGGGGGCCACGCAGCCCCCCTCCCATTAAAAAAAAACTAGAAAAAAAAAAAAACACCGGCATCGTGCCGGAGGCCCCGCCCCCCTCCCTGCAGTACTCTGCAAACGCGCCCCCTGGCGCGTTTGCAGAGGGGAACGAATTCCCCTTGAATACTGGGGGTCCCTGGGGGCCAACTAGCCCACCAGGAACCTCCAGTATGCGCCAGGGGCTGCGTTGCAGAGACGTGTACAGAGGCCACGCCCCTTTTACACCTCTCTGCAACGCAGCTCTGTGGCGCTTTTTGGAGGTATATGGTGGGCTAGTTGGACTCCAGGGACCCTCAGGATTCAAGGGGACTTAATCCCCCAACTTAAAACGCCCCACGGGGCGCGTTTGCACAGTGGTGAAGGGAGGGGGCGGGGCTTCAGGTGACATGTGTGCAAACAGGCCCCGTGGTGCGTTTTAAGATGGCGCATACTGGAGGTACCTGGTGGGCTAGTTGGCCCCTAGGGACCCTCGGGATTGAGGAGGAATTAATTGTCCAACTTAAAACGCGCCACAGGGCGTGTTTGCAGACATGTCACCTTAGGCCCCACCCCTTCCTTCACCATTGTGCAAATATTCCTCTAAAATCAGCCGAACTACGAATTCCGATTTACTCACCTGTTATCAGGAGAGACCTCAATGCTGCATCTTTCAGCCCAGTACTGATCCTGAAAAGTAATTTTAACCGTACTTACCAGTAACTTGAATTTCCTTCCATAGGATATCATTGCCTGCTTTTTGCTGAAAAAGTTTCTAAGTGTCGATTTTTGAAACATACAAATATTCCTCTAAAATCAGACGAAATACGAATTCCGATTTACTCACCTGTTATCAGGAGAGACCTCAGTGCTGCATCTTTCAGCCCAGTACTGATCCTGAAAAGTAATTTTAACCGTACTTACCAGTAACTTGAATTTCCTTCCATAGGCTAACATTGACTGGTTTCACTTGGAAATTCTTCCAAGTGTGGAGTTTTGGAACTTTATAATATTTCTCTAAAATCAGCCGAACTATGAATTCTATTTTACTCACCTGTTATCAGGAGAGAACCCAGTGCTGCATCTTTTAGCCCAGCACTGACCCTGAAAAGTAATTCTAACCGTACTTACCAGTAACTTGAATTTCCTTCCATAGGAATCCATTGTCTGGTTTTCAGCAGAAAAGTTTCAAAGTGTCTATTTTCACAAACTACAAATATTCCTTAAAAATCGCATGTGTGACTTAAACGCATTCTTTCAACTGGTTACAGGAGATGCACCAGTGCTGGTTCCAGGATCCACCACTGAGAAAGAAAAAGTAACGATAACACTAATTACCTGCTAAGTGAATTTCCTCCCATAGGATAACATTGGTGATTCTATATGAAAAAGTTTCTAAGTGTCAACTTTTAAAATACAATAATATTCCTTAAAAATCACTACGGTAACCAAAACGCTTTTACTCAACTGTTTACAGGAGATGTCCCAGGACTGAATCTAGGATCCAGTCCTGTGGTTAGAAAAGTAATCCATAAAGTAACTAATTGCATTTAACTAGAAATTCACATTGAGCTCAATGTTGCTTTGTTTTTAAATTGTGTTGCCCATTGCAACAACTGTAACTACTCTACTTAAAAGTCTATTGCCTATTTGCAAAGTATTTAAACTAAAGTAATTCATTCTGAGAAAGTATATTTTGTAATGTAATGTATAATGTAATTACAATGTAATTTAAAAAATAAAATATCTAAAAATAAATAGTTTAAAAAAATGTTGTAAATCAGTATCAAAAAAATAAATATAACAATTAATACATTTAAAAATTGTCATTTACAAAACCTTTGAAATTCACTGAAAAAACCATAGGTTTCAGACACGTTATAGTTAGGAATTAGCATTTAAAAAACCTTTGAAATTCACTGAAAAAACCATAGGTTTGAGGCACGTTATAGTTAGAAATTAGCATTTAAAAATCCTTAGAAATTCACTGAAAAAACCATAAGGTTTTAGGGACAGTTATAGTTAGTTGGACATTGCACTCGTACAAAACCCGTGAAATTCCCCCGTTATAGTTAGTTCAGGTAACTATAACTCGCGCCCGCAATGCACTGCTGATGACGTCACATATTACATCACTCATGACATGGTCAGTGACATCACTGATGACATCACTGATGACATCTCAAATGACATCACTGATGACATCATCCATGTGAGAATTTAATGCACCTCCTCACACCCTAATATAACCTTTGATACACCCACTCTAAATTACAGACTGCCATTCTCAAAACCATAGACACTCCAACACCAATAACTACATACCCACTCACTGATTCTTAGGTCTACACACACACATCCACTCACTCACTCACCCGTACAGTCACTCATACTTATGGTCACTCAGTACAGGACTATCATATGCACTCATACTCCTATATAGACACTCAAACACCGCCACTCATCCATAGAGGTACTCACACACCTAGTCAGTCATGCAAATAATTAAACACACTGCCATTTACTCACCTATACAGTTATACACACCAGCTCACTTACTCATACAAATACTAGCACATTCTTACGCTCTTATACAATCACTGATACAAGCACACACTCATCCATACAGTCACTCTCACAATCACACACTCTCGCTTATAGCCATTTATATACTCCAACACACATATATACTGCCTTTCACATATGTAGTTACTCACACATGTACCACTGGGACATACATTCACTCACTAACACACTCTTACACACACTTACCCACCCATACAGTCTATCACAGATGCACTCTTGAAACCATCCACCCAGTGAATCACCCACTCACACATCTATGCACAGAGTCGCACACACCCCACCCACACAAACACTCAGGCACCCATACTGATACTCAGACAACCAATCAATAACTCATATAGACACTCATGTAGCTATTCACAAACCCATGCACCACTTACACAGCAACAGACAGACGGATACAGACATTCAGCCAGTTTAGTCACTAACCCATGCATTCAGTAAGTTACGTTTAATCACTCACTTATCGAGTTAGTCACGCACCTACTAAATCATCCATACAGACACTTATACACCCACTCATTCTTCAATACGCCTTTCCCTATATATATTAAAAATATTTAAACTTTACAGAAACACACAGTCACTGGATGATGTCATCAGTGATGTCATCAGTGATGTCATTTGAGATGTCATCAGTGATGTCATCAGTGATGTCACTGACCATGTCATGAGTGATGTAATATGTGACGTCATCAGCAGTGCATTGCGGGGCGCGAGTTATAGTTACCTGAACTAACTATAACGGGGGAATTTCACGGGTTTTGTACGAGTGCAATGTCCAACTAACTATAACTGTCCCTAAAACCTTATGGTTTTTTCAGTGAATTTCTAAGGATTTTTAAATGCTAATTTCTAACTATAACGTGCCTGAAACCTATGGTTTTTTCAGTGAATATATATATATATATATATATATATATATATATATATGTTTCTTGGTTAGGGCTCCTTCTGCCTTCCCCCGCCCTCTGCAGAGGATCGCCGAAAGTTGGCGGAGCACGCCAAACGTCCGAATTCTTACAAAAATACAATAAGTCGATCACTCAGAGGTCTGCATACACCAGTGGTTGATTTATTCTCGGTTACGCGTTTCGCCTGCACAGCAAGCTTGGTCACACAGTGATTCAGGGGAAAAGACAGTCAATACATACGAAATGTAAAAATCAAAGAAGGACCAGAAGGTAGTGGCCTTCCTACAGCCAAAGTGGCATCCATTTTGTAATGTGTTGTTGTTGCACATAACTATAAATCAGAATGAACTTAAAGGGTGTATTCTGGCATCCATACAATTCCAAAGTGGGTCATGGGTCCTGCCCGTGCAGGAAAGTTAAATCACTTTTTTCAACAAAAAGACTAGGTGCGGCAAGAAGTACATATTACATTAAAGACCCAACAAAATGCGGCAGCCATATTATAACGTAGAGTTTATCATAGTATATACAGTTAGACATTAATATCCTGCAATTGCAATATTCTCTGTATAAATTCTACTTTTTACCACACATAACGGCAATGGTGACATCTATTTACAATCCTGGTGATTTCCCTATTTAAAATTGAAATTCAATAGTAAATTAGAATACTTTCACTCGGCACAGTGCCTAATTTTACCCTCTAATAGAGCTGTGTTGTATATTAGGGTACCAAAATGTATCCCTACTAATAATGTAGAGTCCAAAGAAAAGACTCACCTTTTGTCCGACCAATTCTTTTAATTATCCTGAGACAAGAATAGATATGTTTAAATTTGTGAGGAAGGTGAAACTTAAAAAATGGCACAGTTTAAAATGTACCCCAGTTATTCCTGAAGAAAGACCGGAAATTGATCATAATACGTTTCTCAGTATTAAAGACAGGGAAACACAATCATGCAGGACTTATGTCGAGAATCAGGTCTTGATGACTTTGAGGAACAAACTATTCCCAGAACAGACTGTCCTGCCAATACTAAGTTTAGACCGAAATCCGTCTTCCTACCACTCATGCCACATGATAACATCGATGCCTTTCATGAGACTGTGACCAAAGATCTTATAAAATTCCGAAAACGCCAATGCAATAGGAATACAGATTCCACTAACTTTACCAGAAAACAATGGCAATTTATCAACTCCCTGAAGGAAGATGATAACATCATCGTCCGTCCCGCCGACAAAGGTGGTAACATTGTACTATGGGATAGGGCAGCTTACATTGTTGAGGCTACCAAACAACTAACAGATACTAGATTCTATGTCACTACCAATACACATGAGTACAATGCGAGCATAGTAAGTGTATGGAATATACTCACAGAGTATAAAGACAAAGGGATCTTGCAGTGGGAAGAATACTGTTATCTGAAATGTGATTATCCCAGAACTCCCATTTTTTATCTGTTACCCAAGGTACATAAGGATCCTAGAGTACCTCCTGGCAGACCCATTGTATCTTCTATTGGGTGTGTCACTGAAAACATTTCTAAATACATTGATTATTTTCTTCGTGACTATGTAGAAAAACTTCCCTCACATATAAGAGACACCAAAGACTTCCTGGATAAAATCAAAGATATTGTATGGGAAGAAGATTACCAGATGAGTACCTTGGATGTTAATTCATTGTACTCCATTATTGACCACTCACTGGGGGTTCGGTGTTGTCAATACTTTCTTAACACACGAGAAATCTGTTACCTGGAGCATACTGAAATGTTATTAATACTCATGAAATTTTGTCTCCTTAACAATATGTTCCTATTCAATGGTATAATGTTTAAGCAAATCCTCGGAACTGCGATGGGTACTTGCTTTGCCCCCAGTTTTGCTAATCTTTTTCTGGGGTATGGGAGGAGGAAGTTCTCAGAAAATTCAGGCAAGACCCCGCCCACGAAAAGGTGATAAAATGGTATAGGTTTATTGACGACCTTTTTGTGGTATGGAAAGGCAGTGAGGAAAGTGCCATTGACATGATCAAAGAATTAAACAACAATACCTTTAACCTTAAGCTGACTTACACCATCAGCAATAAACAGATCGAATTCCTGGATGTAGTGGTAGAGGTCTTAGACAACAGGATGACTACTAGACTCCACAGGAAGCCAACAGCAGGAAATAGCCTCCTGCACGCTCTCAGCAGTCACCCTGAAACACTTACATGGAGTATTCCATTTGGTGAACTACTGAGAGCGAGAAGGAATTGCAGTACACAAGAAAGTTTTTTAAACGAACAGGAAAACATGATGACAAGATTTAGAGAAAGAGGGTATCCAGATTGGGTCCTAAATAGAGCAAAAAATAAAATTAACAAGGTTGAAAGGGAGGACACACTGAGAGACAAAACCAACACTGAGGAAGATACCACAACCAGAGTGATTCTCACGTATAATAAGGAGTCGAAGGCAATTTCTAAAATATTGACCCGAAACTGGAATATTTTAACCAGTGACCCTATTATAGGTAACACCGTACAGGAGAGACCACAGATTACCTACAGGAAAGGGAGAAATCTCAGAGATCTCTTAGTGAAAGGGGACATCACTAACATTAGCAGAAACACACAGATTAACCTTCAAGGCTTCTTTCCCTGCGGCCATTGTAAGGCTCGTAGGAATAGCTCCATGAGGAAAAGTTACTCTACCCCAACAGGAGAAAGAACAATAAAACAATTTCTAACATGTGGCACAATATTTACAATCTATATTCTTGAATGCCCATGCAAGAAA